>JAUZSU010000537.1:0-12425 GCA_034780255.1 Parotocinclus maculicauda
AGAGTCAGACTCAAGAGAGCGCAAGAGCGCCGGACGCGTATACTTCTAACGCACTACCGGGTAACGGCTCTAAAGAGCGCAGAGCGCAGAGCGGTCTGTAATGGCGACCGGCGAGGACGACCGAACGCACCGGGGGATGCTCAGATAATGTGGGGCGAGACTGTGTAAAGCTTTATATGTTAACAAGAGGTTTTTTGTAATCAATGCAGAATTTAATGGGTAAGCAGTTTAGAGACAACAGAACAATACTGATATGATCAAATGGTCCAGTTCTAGTTCTAATTTAGTCCACCAAGTAAATCAAAACCAACCAATTCAAAACTACATTGAGGCTTGAGAGTTTGTTAAAAACTTAATTGAAAAATTTAGATTTTTCTGTATTTCTGCATAAATACAACAAAAAACATTAACAAATCTTAATTGTAGATACAAAAAATCCAGTGTGTGGCTTGGCCAATCCGATTTTTAGAACAATAACTATATATATATATAATAATTTGTGTTTTATACTGTTAGACTTACTTTTAAATAAACTGTATTATTTTTACAAATCACCAAGATCAATATAAACCTATATATTACTGTGTAACTGAATTGTAAAATTAATATCAGTGGCCAAGAAGCACGTGAAGTGTGAAACTAATCTTCAGTTATGATAATTCTGTCCAGCTTTCCCAACTCAGTTCTTAATTCTTATCATTATGATTAAAACAAAACTTCTCTGAGATCAAACTGTAACCATTTTAAACATTACAGCTTAGGGGACTGACAAATAAGATTTATTAAGAGATTGTTTCATTTGTAATTCGCAAGCCTCTGCTAATGTTCGCAAGCAGATACAGATCACTAGCTTTTATCTGTGTAGAACAACAAAGCAAATTAACCCATACCTATTTATCTTCACCTGGCATTATTTCCATTTATTTGCTTTAAATTACACAGCTCACAAAAATTAGGAGATGCTTCAAAATGAAGCTGAAGCAGTTAAAAAAAACATTAGATTTTATTTAATTGAACAATATCATCAGAAAAGCAAATAAATAGTCAAATAAAGTTGTTTGATTATGCAAATGAGAAGCAAACTTAATAATTATAATTGAGTAGCAAGTAATAGATTCATGGGGTAAACAGAAGCATGTTAAACTGAACGAGAGTGCAAAAAAGTTAATTGTTCAGTAGGGTGTATGGTCACCCAAAACTGCCAAAACACACTGACAGCGATGTGGTTTGGACAGGATGAGATTGACTAGCAGTTCTTGTGGGATTCTCTTCATATTCATTTTGAAATATCCACTAATTTTTGTGAGCAGTGTACTAACAAGTACAGTCTTTTTAAAAATTCAAAACATCTGACACTTTGTTAAAACAGTTTTGTGTTTATCTGTTAAAGATTGCTGACTGACTTATTTTTGGTTTAATAACTGCAATTTTAAGGAATTTTCCAAGTTGAAAGATTAAAATGACCCATTCTTTATTATTTGTCTTTTAAAATTATCATGAAAAATTAAAAGGAAAAATATGAAAAACAAAACAGTTTGCTTAGTTACACAAAATACAGTACATATGCACTTAACACATGAGCCATATGTTCTTAATGACTGTGACCCTCTCGGGATACACATAAGATTTTACACAATTTAAGCAATGGTATAAAGTCCATACATAATTATTTTTTATTATTTAAAAGTTTTTTTATACAAACAGACAATACAGGACCTTTGCATTCAGTATTAAAACACTTTGAAATTTAGTAAAAGCTTCTGTAAGTTGTACTTTTGCACAGTACTGTATTACAGATCACAGACTATTGGTTCATGATGATTTATTGCAGGTGATCAGGGTTGTTCCTACAATGTTATTGTTAGTGCTGCAGACAATGTAAGAGGTTCAGTGTGGTGTCTGTCTCTTTTAATGAAGATTAACTTACCAGTCCTCCATCAACAACAAAAAATATATTTTTTCCTGCTCCCGTACATGACTGCATCTCTTCATTTTATGGTAAAAGTGTCACATCGTCATGTCACCGCCCTGACATGCATTTGTTTTCCAAGCATCTTTTTTCCTTATTGTTACAGCTTTGCTATCTGTGTGGCAAAAAAGACATAGACAGGTAAAGTGCTGTAGTCTTGTGTGCACACTGTGTGCTGGTTCTATATATTCTGGTAGTCTTTAGTGACCTGGACACTGACCTGGACTTTTTTTTACCTTTCTTGTTAAGCACTCTTTTAGGAAGACTTGTCACCTTGTCACCTTGTATTTCCTGGCCAAACTGTGTTCAGCTGAAAACAAAATATAGGAAAATTACACTGTGAAGACAAAAGTAATATGGTATATGTGTGTGTTTTTATCATGTTCAGGCCTTTATTTTCTCTATGGCTGTGCACTTGCAGTTCTCCCCATGGGGCGGTGATAGCATGTGACAACGAGTGCTGTTGGCTAGGGAAACGCTCAATCACACCAGGCCATTGTGCCAAGAGACAAAGACAGGGAGGGGGAGAGGGGAGACGGGGGTTCTAGCCCTCTTTGCTCCTCATATTGTGACACTGCCCGGCCGCTTTGCTCTGCCACTGCAGCTGATGCTCTGTCCAGCTCCATCCATGTCTGCTTGACACTGAGAGCTCTTGCCAAATGCCAGGAACCATAGACACATCTGCTCATCTTGGGTGGCCTGGTGGCGCCTTTTCACCAGCGGCTGGAGGGCATGTACCAGCCACCACCACTGATCCACTGAGTGACGGAGACAGACAGAGGACTGAGTACCTGTTGTTCCTGCTTCAGCCTTTATTTCACTTGGCATGATTGCAGTGCCTGTCAAAACTGCATCAAACACCAGGGTCTTAGGCTACCCAACACTGGCTGCACCCATTCCCATATACCAGAAATCGCATTTAGAACAAGTTTCTACTCTTTTATTAAGCTATTTACATAATAAAATAAATGTATAAAACATTAATAACTTATTGCATTTCTTTAAAATTAAGTAAAGCAGTCAGTGACTCATCTTCACTCAGCTTCACCTGTTTTTCTTCCCCTTTAATCAATGTGCCCTTGTTTATATGGTTCAATAGCCAGGATATTTTAAACATAATTTATTTAGCTGGGTTCCCACCTTCTTGTAAAATAGGACTAGGCTAGGGCATTTAACCTTACCTCCAGGGTTAGTTTTCACTCCTCGGTTTAAAATGAAACAGAGCAAGCAGCTCTGGTGTACTGAATGCAGACGAATTGAACTTGTGCCCTTCTCACTCCCCAATGTGAAGTGCTGCATATTCTCGTTAATGGAAGCAGAATTACATGCTTTTGCCAAGGGAGTGAAGGGTAGGTAAAAAAGCATGAGAGGGAGGGAGGGAAATAAGAGGAAAGGGAAAGAAAGTGGTTGGTCAAAGCGTTTAGGTGATCACACTGGTGTCCAGTTTTATGATAAATACATTGAGGTGCTCTGTATCATAAATAATAGATATTTACAGTCAGAATGCACTAAATTATTAACACCTTTACCTTATGTGTATGTTTGTGTGCTGTACAACTCTTTCACTGCAAATTATTTATAGTAATATGCCTTTTTTCACAAAACGCAATCCTTCAAAGCACAAATATTATGTTAGGAGTGAATAATAAAGTAATTGTGGTGCTAAATAGGAGAAGTCCAACTAATGCGACACTGATAGCCATATAGCTTTGTTTATTAGATGACTTGTTACATTCATATTGTTATTATAATGTTGGAAAATGCAAATGCAACTTCTTGCTTGAACATGTGTGTATCTAATGTAGACATAAATCTAGATTTCCATCAGATTGCTCAGTACAGTGAGTATACAGTTGGTAAAGCTTCAGAGGGCTACATGAATAATTTCAAATCAAAATCAAATCAAAAAGTTTGGAAACTATGAAAACCCAGCACAATAAATAGATAACTAAATAAGTAAATAAAAATAACATTGTGTCTTATTTACTTTGGCTTTTATTTAATTGCAAATAGTATGAACCAAAAATGTGTATATCATACACCATTATATCTTGAACATTAAATTCAATCTCACATATATAATGTCTACAATGAAATCACAAAGAAAAGTGTGTTTGCAATATGAAAGTTTATTAGCATTTAAGTAGATGTAGTGACTACCTTGATATGATTTATATTTCTATTTTATATTTTTATATTTTCTCTTTAACCTCTCTGATGTTAATCCAGTACAACCAAACTGGCCTCTACTTTATAAATGTACTACAAACTAACTGTACAATTTAATAGTTACATTTAATGTGCTTATTCATACTGAATTCAGTTGTTGTGAGCAGATCAGGTCTGTGCTGATATCGGGAGTTGGGCTCAGCCAATCAGATTTTACACCTATTTTAAATACTATATCTGTTTTATAATATAATATATTCTCTAACACAGAAGCTTTGTGTAGAATGTAGATAAGTTGCAAGAATTTAGTTGCTAAATTAATTAGTACTTTTAAATTATTTGCTTTTAACAATTGATGTCATGTTTGGGCTTCAAATATCTGTTCAAGATAATTGTGTTTTGATATTAGCAAGAGTTATAGAGCTGAGCGTAGTGTGATTTAATTCCATCAATATACATGGCTATTCATGCATTTTTTTGTTGTTTTTGTATTTATCACTTTTGTGCCTAGACTGATGTTCTGAAACATACTTTTTCAACAAAGGGTTATGAACGAAACAACAAGTGAATTTATTCCCCTCATCTTTTACCGAAGCTCTCTTAGAGGAGCCAGCATCCACTAGGAGTGAGTTCCTGTCAGACTGATAGTTTTGGAGTTTCTATTAAGAATATTGCATGGTTGAGGGCATCCAAAGATTGGTTACATTTTGTTCTGCCGGCATTAGCGCTACTTATAGCGCCCATCAGTGCCTGTCGGGCGGCTGCTGTGATCTATGATTCCCCCATCACGCACTTATAAATCATACACTAAAAGCATTTTCCTTTCTGCATTCTCTTTGGTCAAATTTATGCTGCTGTAAAAAAAAGAGGGGAATTACTCATTGACGAGCCCCCACCCCTTCCTCCATACCCATCCTGTATATTGCAATAAAACAGCATGCAGTCAGATTATAATGCTCTGCTCTCTTCACTCTGGTAATTATGAAGGTTTTTAGGGTTTTCAAGTGTGCTCCCTTTTTTTGCACTGCTCGCCACAAGTGCGCAGTGACCCTGAGCCGTTGGACAGCATCCTAATTACAGCAGTGTCTTGACCACAAACAGCCCAGCCAATGCTATTTCTATGTCTGCATCACTAAATGCAAATCAGAGAGGCGCTCAAGTGGAACGCCTTTCAGATCCTCCCCATCCTGGCCTCACTAAGCATGTGTGGACTCACTGTATTTGTGCTTTACTTGCGCTGTTATTATGTCCAATCTCAGAATTAACTGCCCCTCTGCCATTCAGTCTCTCTGTAGTTTTTTCTTTAACAGCAGTAAGGAAACGACCAACGCTTTGCTGTATTAGACAGCAATGGTACTCAATTATGCCTTTTAATAATCATTAGTATTAGACACTACTGTTCTCTCAGAAATTAAGTGAAACAATCCATTACCATAACCATAGAAACAGATATTAAACCTTACTATTATTAAATTGCTAATTATTTCTAATGCATATGTTGCATATGTTAAATGACCATGGCCAGGAATGCAATAATGTAAAGATTATATGCTTAATAGCCATAAAATCATTATTATATGATCACTAACTGTGACTTAATATAGAATACAAAGTGAGATATGAATGTGTAGCTAATAGGTATTCATTAATTATGGGGACCCTGGTATCCTAGCGGTTAAGGCACTGGACTCTGCACCTGATGGTCCTGGGTTCAAATCCCACATCTGCCAAGCTGCCACAGTTGGGTCCTTAGGCAAGGCCCTTAACCCTCCATTGCTTGAATTGTAAGACTGTATCAGTTGTAAGTCTCTCTGAATAAGGGCGTCTGCTAAATTCCATGAATGTAAATGTAAATGTAATTAGCAGTGTACACACAGCATTGTAATAAAGTATAAAGTTCTGAGCAACAGGACTAAAAAGTTTATTTGACAAAATAGTATGAGAGTATGAGAGTATGAGAGATAGCCCCAAAAAATTAAGTCAGTAAACACCAGCAAGATTCCTGGGAGAAAGACATTGACATTGAACAAGACTGGAAGCGTTTTGGTCATGAAGAGCAAGTATTGAGTCTTGATTAAACCAGTGCAGGATGCATGAGCAATTTGTATAAACAATATGGTAACCAGTATTGTGTTGTATTTATGTATGTATATTTTTTTGGTATTCATTGTGACATAAAAGGTCACACTTTGTGTGTTCAAGTTGATGAAGATGATTGCTTTTATAAACAGTGGGGAAAATACCAACAGAAAGTAGAAGTCTGTAATTTGTATTATAGGTCAATCAATCAATAAAAATTTATTTATATAGCGGTTTTTACAATGGAGCATTGTCTCAAAGCAGTTCATACAAAAAAGCTCTATTTTGCTCTCATCTGACCACATGACCTTCTCCCATGCCTCCTCTGGATCATCTATATGGTCACTGGCAAACTTCAAACATTTGGACATTTGCTTACATTTTGCCTGGCAAAATTTTAATCCATGATGGCATAGTATGTTAATAACGGTCATCTTTAAGACTGTGGTCCCAGCTCTCTTCAGGTCATTGACAAGGTCCTCTCGTGTAGTTCTTGGATGATTTCTGACCTTTCTTAGAATCATCCTTACCCCACAAGGTGAGATCTTGCATGGAGCTCCAGATCGAGGAAGATTAACAGTCATCTTATGTTTCTTCCACTTTCTAATAATTGCACCAACAGTTGTTGCCTTTTCAGCAAGCAGCTTGCCTATTGTCCGGTAGCCCATCCCAGCCTTGTGCAAATCTACAATTTTGTCTCTGGTGTCCTTTGGTCTTGGGCATGGTGGAGAGTTTGGACTGTGTTTGGACAGGTGTTTTTTATTCAGGTAACAGGTTCAATGAATACAAGTAATAAATGCAGAATAGGAAGCATGTTAAAGAAAAACAGGTCTGTGCCATAATTCTTGCTGGTTGGTAGGTAATCAAATACTTATGCAATAAAATGCAAATTAATTATTTAAGAATCATACAGTGTGATTTTCTTGTGAGTTTTTTAGATTCTGTGTCTCACAGTTGAAGTGTACCTTCTATAAAATTACAGATCTGTCCATTCTGTGTAGGTGGGAGATCGACACTATATCAAATAATTATTTCCTCACTGTATACTCTTTAACAAAAAAACAATAATGAATCCATGTAAAAATATCTCAGGCAGATAAATTGTTACAGGTGTTGTTTGATTAGACATTTGGTTTTGCCAAAGATTTTCCCGCTGTCCTATAATAATACTCTCAGAGGCTACTTATGGAAGGTAGCTTACTGTCACACCCACGCTCACACATGTTCATCGTCACCTGCGTATTAATCACACACACCTGCAGCTCATTTCACTCCCCTCATCACGCACCCTATTTATTCACTTCGTCTTGGTTTCCGGAGTTCTAAGCGTTTTCTATGTATGTGGATTTATCGCCGTACTTACTATTGCTGACCCGTTTCCGTTTACCGTTTCCACCTCCGTCTCGCACTTTGGTTCCCGTTCGCCGTGATTTGACCCTGGACTGCCTGTTTACGAGTTTTGCCTGTTGTTTTTGGAATAAAGCCTGTTTTCGGAACCCTGCATTTGCCTCCGCCATTTATACCCGGCGTGACACCTACTAATGAGTTTTTTGTTGACAGCTAGATATACCTCTACAATGCACTTGAAGACATTTTTCCCATCTAAAAGATTTTAAGAGGGGGAATCATTGGACTGAGAGATGCAGAATGGTCATTTTCATTACTTGCTACAGGATGTTCTAAGCTAGCTGTTATAATGTGTTGGGAGCAGTGGCTCTTTCAGGGCACACACTACTCCAGACATACCACCTGTACAGAGTTTGTTTATGTAAATAATCAAAACTTTTAGCTCCCAAAAGTAAAGTATGATGTCCCTCAGGGGTGTAAGCTTGGCTCTTTATTATTCTCTCTGTACATGCTACTTTTAGGCTCAATTATAAATATAGCATTAGATTTCACTGCTATGCAGATGATACACAGCTGTACATATCAGCTGAGCCAAATGATGGCCTTACAATCAGTAAAATTGAGAATTGTGTTAAAGATGTAATAAAAATATTAATGTCATTTTACTTAACTTGGATAAAACTGGGGTTTTATTAGTTGGACCCAAGCTTAGCCTGAGTCTGGGGTAATGTCTGACCTTTCTGCCTAGTCATGCCCTGACCTTTGGCTGGGAGTGGGTCTGGCTGGACCAGGCTTTGGTTTTCCTAATCTTGTCTTGTGCATCTTGACTTAGACTAAGAGCAGATTTTGGGCTTCATAGTCAAAGAGATTTATGCTGATCAGATTTGTTTATTGCTGGGGAGGTGGGTTGCTGTTGTCTCAGGTGATCCCTTTTGGCTTTGTTACCTTCTGGTTCTTTTCTTTTTAGCTATGCTGCTATAGCTAATGCTGCTGGAGTTTCATGCTGCACATGACATCAGTGATTGTCTCTGTGCTTTAAACTACATTTTCTCTTTATGTTCCAGTACCAGTTCCAGCCCCACACACTAAGATGTTCCTCCACTTCAGCATCACTCTACTGGCTTTCATCAACAGAAACCAGTGTGTGCATTACCCACCATGCGCGTGCCCCACCAAAGGGAAGTAACTCTCTCCACCCTTCTTTTGTTGGGGGAAGATGTGCCTCCAAGGACTTACTGCCGAGGACTCAAGATCCTAAAGTGACTCTGTGTATTGGACAAAAATTGCCGATATGCACGTCTTTTACATTATTTAATTAAATTTTTTAGTTATCTGTTATTTTTTACTTAGTTTTAATATTAATACAAACTTAATTATTACAATTATCATCTAAGCCACGAAAGAGGGATGTGTCCTTTTTTGGGTCTGGGTCCTTCCAAGATTTCCTGGGCGTTGTGACAGGATTCATAAATGGAGAAGAGGTGGTGCACTGCAGTGAAAGTCCCACTCTATGTTGTGAAAGTCGCAAGCAGATGTTAATGACTGGTGAAAGGAATGATTGTACTTGGACATGCCAAAGACCATAGTGTGAAGGAAGTATCTAAATTTGCAGGTGTGTTGAAGCACATGGTCATGGTATACCAGACGTGGCAGAAATCACAATCTGCAGAAAATTCTTATCAGCCTTATAGTCTAATACCAGCCCATCAGAGGGTTGGATAAGGGTCAACGTTGCAGATGATTTTCTTATAATCCTCACCTCTTTCAGACACAACCAATCATGTCTGCTATGTAATGGAACACACCACCATGGCAGGAACATGGGTCTCTGCATTGGGGGCTAACAAATTTATTCCTTATTTTCTTCTTAATACAGCTATTTTATGGAAGAAATTAAATGTGAATATTCGTCAGTAAGTGATCTGAATGCTGTATAATTACTATGGCTTTATAACTAAACTAAAATCAAAACAGCTTTTTAACTATTGCTACAAATCCACGATTCAAATGTTCTTACATATAAACAAAAGGTGAAAGAATAAGTTCCTTTCCATAGTAAGAGAACATACTGCTTGTAGACATGTTTATATGCATAGTTATTAAAATTTTAGTGAACATCATTAATATAACAGTGTAGTATGCTGAATTGAATTGAAAATGAATGAGGATTATAAGGTTATGCTATGTTTTATTTTCCACTGTTTGTATAAAGCAATTATGCTTAAATGTAATTAGATGAGGTGACTTTAGTTTTCCAACTTCTACTAGACTTGTTGTAAACAACATTTACTACAAGACTAGCGAGTCTTTGTTAACACTGTTTTCCATACAGCAGCACTTGCTGTGCCACCTCTGCACCCACAGATTACCAGCCTACTGCTACGGATACAAAAGCTTCAACACAGATGTAACAAAACACACACACACACACACACACACACACACACACACACGCACACACACACACACACACACAAATCTATGGTTAAACGATAATCCCTTTCAGGTCAACATCAGGCCAGGCCCATGGAAGGCTGACCATTGCCCCAAGAGAATTATCTAGACAAGGACGTTGGGTATGTAACGGCCCACTGTGCCAACTTTGCAGTGCATCCCCAAACACAAATGTAGCCGGGAGGGGGTCCTGACTGGCTGCTCCACCCCTTTTCAGAGCCTGAGGGCACTCATAGGAAGTCTGCTGAGAGGCTAAAGAGCTGATTAACTTGCTCTGCAGGCAGGAAGTGTCCAGCAAAACAAGGAGAGGACATAGCACAAAGTCAGGGCACAAATTTCACCCTGAAGGTCTGTAAGGGAAGCAAAACTGTTTATGAAAGAAAGAACTTGTATACAGTTAATTTTGTTGTTTAGTTGTATGTAATCTTCCTATGCCAGTTTCTACATGTGGATAATAACTCTGTTGGTGATCCGTCATTTTAATATAAGAGGTTTAATACTTAGTACATAAAATGTGGAAGTTAAATGTGGGAGTACCATCTTAGAGTTTTGATAGGCCAAAAATCAATCAAGCTTTTCTATACTTGTATAAAAACCCTCTAGCTTTACTGAAATCTAGTTACTGTATGTGATGCTTTGAATCATTAAAATCCAAGAAAATTTAATTTGTTCTGGTCCAGATGAAAATTTTAACTTCCAATCCTTTCAGACTGGGGTATTGTAAAATGAGAGTAGTCATCACCATCTCCTGGAGCCATCACACACTAAACTGTTTAACCCGCTGATATGAGGACATCAGAAGGGCAAAGGGTCCTGAAACAAGTCATGCCACTGTGCCTGCCATCAGCATTTCCAATCAGGCATTGGGCCAAGACTTCAAACTGCCACTTTTGACATAGCTGGCATTCCTCTGTAAAACACATAACAGTCTTTTCTATTTGCTAGTGAAAGATGTCTGTATGTTCAAGAGAAAGGATTGTTCTATTTATTGCTATTGTTGGTCCTGACCTAAACATTTGATTTGAACATATGTGCCTTATGTAGAGCTTGGTATACTAGCCAAAAATGTAACAACTATAACAACTTTAACAACTATAATTCTAACAAATCTAATTAACAAGCTATGGAAGGTATTTTTGAAGGGAATTTATATTTGGTAATCTCCAAATACTACTTAACATTACCATAGACTTTTGTATTTTTGGCTGTATCACAAATGGCTTACATCTACAGAAAGCAACTGCATGGTGATTTAAAACCTGTTTTGTGCACTATATGCTCAATACTAACACAGATTAGAAAACACAAAGAGAAATGTAAGAGTAAAAACAGAAACAAATATACTGAACACAAAAGGTAGGGGGAATATCGATACATCATGATGTGAAGAAATCTGCATCGATTTACAAATGGCAGAAATTTACCTTTTAAATTTTAATTGATTACTTAATGTTGGCAAACAAATGCCAAAGGCAAAACTCCACATATTTTCTATTGGAGACAGGTCAGGACTGCAGGCAGACCAGTGTAGTACCCGTTGACCTCTTTTTCCACAGCCTTGCATTTGTAATGTGTGCAGCTTGTGGTTTTGAATTGTCTTGTTGAAAAATGCACAAACGTTCCTGGTAAAGATTTGTTATGTTGCTCAAAAACCTTAATGTAATTATTTGCATTAATGCTGCCAACACAAAAGTGAGAGTTATCTTTGCCATGGGCATAGATAGAGTCCTATACCATGCATGACAGGATACCATGACCTATACCATGACCTTTTGTCATTTGTGAATGTAACACATTCTAACTCATATTGTAGCGATTGATAAAGGTTTGACATGTGGTTAAAGCAGCTATTGTCAGAATCAGATTCAGAATACTTTATTAATCCCTGGGGGTAAATTGCCGTTGCCACAGATGTTCCATATTTCGTGTAAAATACAAAATAATACAAATAAAATAGAAAAGGTAATTAAATAAAAGTTAAAGTTAAATAAAATAAAAAGTAAAATGGCAGTTACATATATATTAAAATTAGAATTAAAAAATGTTGCACTGGTGGGTCATGTGAGGTAGAGAGTGTTATATGGTATGTAATATTACAAAAGGTAGGGGGAATATCGATACATCATGATGTGAAGAAATCTGCATCGGAACAATTGAGAAAGAAAGTAATTGAGATCTATCAGTCTGGAAAGGATTATTAAGCCATTTCCAAAGCTTGAACCTGTGAACCACAGTGACAGCCATTATTCACAAATGGTAAAGACATGGAACAGTGGTGAACCTTTCCAGGAGTGTCCAGCCGGCCAAAATTACCGCAAGAGCACAGCGATGACTCATCCAAGAGGTCACAAAAGACCCCACCACAACGTCCAAAGAACTGCAGGCCTCACTTGCCTCAGTTAAGGTC
>JAUZSU010000544.1:0-25615 GCA_034780255.1 Parotocinclus maculicauda
TTTCAGTCTCTTGATCTGAAGAATGACGTCACGCTTGCACCAAATGTTGGTTCAAAGGTACACATTTATTTGAGGTAGATGACAATAAAATTCATATCAGTAACAACAACAAGATAAATGTAAACCTTGTCTAACTACAATATGAGGAGAATAATATGAGGTAGTTGCATTACATGAGCTCTTCACTGGATAAAATGGGAATTTATGGTGGTGTGACGAAAGACTTTAGTACGTCGATACTACTAAGGTCAGTTTGATAATCTTAACACGGAATGAGTCAAAACACCATCGTAAAGATTCTTAAAAGTTTCGAGCACCCACTATTGAGCAAGGGCCGTACCTGATCGCAGAGATGGCGCACAGTTTGCCGGAGCTCGGTCGATAAGTGGCGTCCTTGGGCAACTGGACTGGGGTTGTTAAAATGGCGCTTTGGGCCAGACGGTTCAGTCCGCGCGAACCCTTTTGGTCTCGGTCTGCACAGATGCACTGTAAATTATAATAGCTGCCTTGACTTAAATTAAATTAGTAAACTTTACTCAATTAGCAACAAAGTGCTATTCTTACTCGTTGTTATTAAGTTTCAATTACTTACAGGGGGGAAAAACACTTTAAATATTGTTTTTAAGTGAAGGTAACTTAACACTATTAAGTAGGCTTAAAGGATGCGTTGTGAGCATGCGCAGTTGCTGTGTTCAGTTTTCCGCTTTCTAGACAGGTATGGCGGCAAAAGCGCTAGAGTGAGAGGAAAGGCAAAGAAACGTGTCGTCTTTTTCAAGTCTTGGTTCGATTTGACGGATAACAAGGTAAGTTGTTAAGCAAACAATATGTGTATGACTGTATATCTGAGTCCTGCCATATCTTTAAGTCGTACATTTTTGAGCATGATTGGTTACGTCGTTTTGAAGATTATAAAGCGAGAAATTTATATTAGAAAACCAAGTCTAATAGTTATATGAATAAGAAGAGGAGTTTAGCCTGAAAATGCAATTTTACCAAATATAAAGAAAAACTCTGAAAAGTTCGTCCATGCTTGAAACTTTCCACACTTGCATCCGTCTCACATGTAATTAGCTTAATGTTACCCCAGCTAGCAGAGAACACTCAAATAACATTCTGCAACATTTTTAAAAGGTTTCAGGAAGGTTAGCCTACAATGTTACAGAGAAAAGTTCCAGGAACGTTTTGAAAACGTGACGTAATGGTTTGCATCACAACGTTATAAGAACGTTTATTACAGAATGTTCAGTTAGCTAGTCACATGTTTTGAGTAAACTTAGCTAGTAGCTTGATAGACAGATAAAGTGTTGTAGAGTGTTGCATCAACAATGACGAAACGTTAACAAAAGGTTAACCCGAATACAATATTCTAAGAACTGGCAACGTTCAGAAAACAATCTACTAACTAAAAAAATTTAAAAATCCATGATGTTTAGATTGCAAAATTTCTTGGACAAAACATTGACCAAATATTGACTAAAACTTGTATTTGACTGTATGGTTTTGTTTAGTTTAGTTTTTTTATATTCTTTTGATGTGTGTTGCAGGTTTTTGCAGAGTTTAATAGGATAGCCACCACAAACCTACAGAATAATTTTTTTGATGGCATAGACCGCTACACACCACGCTTTGTCACAATCTTCAAGTCTAAGAAAGGAACTGTTGGAGAGACATTGGCTCAGTTTGTGCAGCATACTGATTTAAGGGTGAGTCTACTCCTGCTTTCTTATACGATTATTTATGGTCGTAAGTTTACCATGAATAGGGGATAGAGCAGGGGTGCTCTATCTTGTACACAAAGGACCAGTGTGGCTGTTGGTTTTTGTTTCAAACAAACCAGAGGTCACATGACCAGTTGTTTAACTAAAACCAACTTCGCAGCAACAGATAAGTTATAGTCTCTAACTTACATTTTTTAGCAGACGCCAAATTCAAGCAATGGTGGGTTAAGGGCCTTGCTCAGGGACCCAACTCTGGCAGCTTGGCAGAGATGGGATTTGAACCCTGGACCTTCTGGTCCATAGTCCAGTACCTTAACCACTAGGCCACCACAGTCCCATTGTTGGTGATAATGTGAAGTTGTTGTCTTTTTTCGCCATAGTTTGTGTATTCTGTAAGTACATGCTTTATTGTAAGAGGCTTATTGCCTCATAATCAGATTGGTCAGAAGTCATGTTTGCAGTTTCAGGGAAATTATACTTTACAGATGATACCTAACCAGGACAAGGAAACAAATTTAAACTGCGCCACCAAAATGGACACATAAGAAGCTCTTATGGGATAATGTAATATATTTCTAAAATTATTTTAAAGAAAAATTGTAGCAAATAAACATCTAGTCATTTGATCAAGTTCATAAAATCCTTCTGAAATGTCTGTAGTGTGTTTGACCAATACAAGGGTTCATCCTTATTAAAAAAAATGAATTACACAATCCATCTATGACATGCATGACGTGACTGATCTGGATCCGATGAACGTACCTTCCCGAAGCTGGCTGCGTTGACAGGCTGAGTGCCGAGTTTCTCACAGAAGTCGAGGTAGTGCATGTAAAGTGCACTGCGAGGAATACACACACCCTCAGTGATCTCATAGTTCTCCTCCAGCCTGCCAGAAAACATCCCATCAACAAAACTTTACCTTAACCATAACTCTCTGGTCAACAGTTCACTACTTTGACCAACGAGCCACCATAAGCCATTATTCAAACAAAACAAAGAAGTAATTCCACAGTGCTGGGGAGTTAAATGTATATTTTCATACTATATTTGACTAATCTGTGCATTTTATTAGGAACACTGTGCTAATTCTAGGTTGGGTTTCCCTTTGCTCTCAAAACAGCTGCAGTTCTTTGTAGGATATTAGAAACATTCCTTTGTGATTCTTCTCCATGTAGACATGACTGCATCACGCAAATTCTGAAGATTTGTCAGAAGCACTTTCACGCTCTACATCTCCCGTTGTACTATATCCCAAATTCGTCCCAATCCCAATCTGATTCAGATCCAGTGACTGGGAAGAACACTGGAATCATTGTCATGTTCATGAATCCAGTGTGAGATGACCTTTGCGTTGTGGCAGGGTCCATTATACTTTTAGAATAGCCATTAGAAGATGGGTGAATTGTGGCCATGATGGGATACACATGGTCAGCAATTGTACTTAAATAGTCAGTAGGATTGAAACGATTGGTTGAATGTTAATGATTAATTGTCGTCATCATTGCTCACACCATTACACAACATTCACCAGGCTGGACTGTTAACACAAGACAGGCTGGGTATGTGGATTCATGTTAACATTTGTCAGCAGAATATTTATCAGTTCAGGCTATATTTTCTAGTCTTCAACTGTCCAGTTTTGGTGAATCCAGACCCACTGTGGGCCCAGATTTCAGTTCTTCCTATAATAACATCCTTTCATTGATTTCCATACTTACTCAATTCAATTCTGGTTCATGGGGAGTTAGTGCCTAAATGGTAGCACAGGGTGCAAGGCAAGAACCAACCCTAGACCGGGCACCAACACTTCAATCTAAAGAAACATCCCTGTAGTTGTGAGGCAACAGTGCTACCGACTTGCTCCATTGTGCTGCCCCATAATACAGTCACAATTATTTCTAGAGCAGATTTACAATCGCTATAATTTTGTCTTAAATCAGTTGTCCAATTATCTAGACCTAAAAGCACTAACTGAGCAAGCACAGGGCGACAATGGCAAGGAACAACTTTTTAAACATTATAAAGAAGAAACCTTGGGAGGTTTCTCAAAAAAATCTCTCAACCTCCTTTGGCAAGCTAAATGCTATTATTATTATTATTATTATTATTATATTATTTTCCGGTCAGGCACTCCTGGTAGCGGGTGTAAGCATGCTCTGGACTGGATGTCAGGGTGTTCATCACAGGGCTGGGTATGGGTTGCCGTTGCAAATCTGCATCCAAAAAGCGTTCCCAGCACTTGAACCCACTAATGCATTACACCACTGTGCCACCAATGCACCACAAATGTTTTTTGTTGTTATTAGTAATCAATATTCTTATATTTTGTAGTACCTTCACCCAACATCCAGTTCTTTTCTGGTTTTAAACTGCTCATTCATATATTTGTAAATTATTTTATCATGTCACCGTCCAAACCAATACCTGATTTAGATGGCACAAAGTGTAAATAAAAACATCTGGGTCTACACAGTACCAGAAAAACCTAAGCGAATATGCCACGTTAAGAATAAGGCCGACCTCAAACATCTTGCAAACATCAGTGTTACACAAGAAACATGCCAAGCTGATCGGAGAGACTAATGAGGCTTTTGAAATGGGGACTGACACGCTGAAATGTATACACTAAATACATTGTGTGTACACAGCAAAATCCCTGCTGGAATCAACTGCACCGTCTGTACACTCACATTCAGCACTGGGATTCACTTGTGTATGCCTCCTAAATTAAAACTACTACCAGCCACAAAAATTGGGGTTACAAATAAAATAATCACAGATTTAACCCTACAGGGTTTACACACGTGTCCTGGATAATGGCTGTATTAGGAAATTCCAAAGATGCTGGCAGGTGTCAGGAGGTAAAACAGCTCTATGGCTAAATAAAGCATGATCCTGTTGCTCTGAACGTCGTCAGTGACAGAAAAGCAGGACGGTTTAATCGTTGCAGTATTAAGACGTTTGTAAGACTGGTTTGTGTCATTATATACATTACTCTACTTGAAGTCCAGTGCTATTAAGAGACTGCCAAATAATCAGTTTGTCTAATTTGTCTATATATAAATTATGGACAAATTCCAAATAAACATATGATTGACAGCAATGATAAAAATTATGTATTTACTGCATAAAAACTGATCAATTCAATGTTTTAACCTGGGAAACTTCAGAAATCAGTATTTCAACCACAGCTTTTATGTATCTTGTCCTTTTTCCTCGATAAGTAAGATTTGGTTCAGGTGACCACCTAATCAGTAGCTCATAAAGTACAATAAAAGGAGTCTGTATAGGAATTTATTAGATACTGTTACTGAATTGCTGCCCTACACGTACATTTGTTGATTTGAAGCAAATTTGGAGTGGTCTTATTGTTTTTAGAGCTGTAAATCAGGAAGATTTCTTAAGCCTACAGAAAGTCCTAAATCAATTTCCCTGATCAATTGTGCAAAAGTCTTAGGCATTCTATGTTTTCCAATTCATATTCTGCCTATTTTTTATTTACATTTTAATCGTCACTACACTTTGTAGATCTACAATTACACACTGTGGTCCCTCTGTGTCTCTACATACATTGTTAGCATCTTTTACTCTATGAAATGAACTTTGTTTGACTTTCTGTATCATAAACCATTATGATATTTAAATATCATGCATTAAAAATTATTAATTACAGAATAAATTACAGTGTCACGCCAATTCGAATCAGTACTCACCACTGTAACGTTGCAGGTGTTGAATGGCGTTTAGATGCCTGGTTGTTTTCCTTCTCTTCATCTTTGAGAGAAAATCAAAAACCGGAGACGGAAAATTTAACACTCTGTAACAAAATGCTACAATCTTACATACATTTTAAATATAACATGTTATCAAAGTCATTTCCATATGTATAACAGGTGATTCATGCAAGCACTTTCATAAACTTCAAGCACAATTGTATCTATCTATATATAAGTGTATATATATTGAGCTTAATAAAAAATCTTAATATTTTAATTATTTCCTAATGATTTGAAATGCTATCTATTTTTACAGAAGGCCTATAAACCGAAGCCTGACACAGCAGTGTAACGTATAATGAAAAGTCATTTATATCCAAATGATTTACACATCTGAAGAACATGGCTTACTTTCATCATTGGACATGTTCCCGAGGGATGTGTGACTGGAATAGCGTTTGCTCTCACTCTCGTTCAGGCATCTTTCAATCCAGCTTTCTGCAAAGTGACACAATTGAAGTGTAATTTCTTCTTTTATGCCATTTCTTTTATGTGAATTATATTGTACATTAGGAAAATGTAGACTTCAAAATTCACATTTTTCTTGAAAACAGAAAAGCGCAGCTCGAGTTGATTGACGTGGGCCAGTGCTTGTCTATTACTGGTTTATACTGGACAGATGAAATGCCAGAACCCTAGAATATTTATAAAACTGTAATACATGTAATTTAGGCTTAGTGTTTTAAGCAATAAAATTATTGTATTTAAATCTGAAAACTCTGTTTTAGCAGCATTCAAGTGATTTTTTTAAATAAACCAGTGACAATAATTCCACTTAAATTTTTGCTGGAAAATACTTGTTGACATAGGAAATCACACATGACAAAATAGTGACAAGAAATACATGTTAAACACCAACAATTTAGTGTGATAAGCATTTAAAATCAGTGCTTCTGTAAAAATATCCACTTGAATAGATCAGCATTAGCTGGTGTCTGGTCTAAACTGGTTTCTGTTGCCCAACTCTGGTCTCTTGTTGGTTTCAACTGAACAGAGAAAGAAACTGAAGAGAAACAAGAAAAAAATCCTGACAATAATAGATAGATGCTTTAATGAAATAGAGGAATAAAACAATTATCACCCTAAATCACTTAGAACTGAAACCTCAACGCAGCTCATCATTTAGCTATTTAATAGTCAAAGCTGTTTGTGTTGGTCAGTGCTGTTCTCTTTGCTGGTTTTAGCTAGACAGCACAAAACAAAGAGAAATACATCTAAATCATTAGGTTAGATGGTTCAGGGGACTAGAGCAATAAATAGTTCTAGTTAGATCAACCAAATGGTGCTGTTCATAATTGACCTTTTAACCAGTCTAAACTGGTTTATTTTTGTCCATGCCCATCCCTTGTTTATTTAAACCAGACAGAGCACAATATTAAAGAACAAAAACAGACCAAGAATTCAACTAAATACTCTGTAACAGTTTCAGCTTCAACTCAATGTTACAGTGAACTAAACCAAATTCAGTAGCACACAGAACTACAGAAAAATAGTCCTGAAATATTGCCCAAACCAGGTATTACTGTCTTCATACTGGATTAACACGGCCAGAGAAAACCCTCAAAATGTAAGAATAATCAAAGTTAAAATATTTTAATAATGTAGAAACAGCAGCTCTAATTTAATCTAGATTCGGTTGGTTAGAGCTTTTCTCTAGCTGGTCAAAACTGAGAAGAAACTCAACTAAAGAGGTTCAACTAAAAGATTGCAAAAAAGTGCATGCCTTAATAAATCAGAGCTGAAAAAGTACAAAGCAGTAGATTTTAGTGGTGACCAGCACCGAGAACACATTTCCTCTGACATGTCAGCACTAACCAGTAAAAACTTATGAGTAAAAACAATCAAAATCAGTAAGAAACCAGCACTGGGCAGCTAAAATCAGTTCAAACCACCAACAGTTGATGCCGGATGCAGGGATGACTGGATAAAACAAAAAGTGGAGAACTAAATTGCATTATACCTAATGTACAGTATAATCAGACAATACAGTTTAAAAAATAGCTTTAAATGTTGTTTACAGTGAAGGAACATTTATTTGGACAGATTTTTCTAGTGTAAACAGGGTACAGGTGTTGCTGGAGTGGCTCTAGTGGACAAAGTTTACAGTGAGAGATGTTTGGGTAACTGGTTATTAACTGGATCCATTAACATTTGTGTTTTTTTAAGAAATCCCCGTAACTGCAGGCCTCACTTAAATGGCCAAATCGGCCAAAGCTGGTCTTGAGACCTGAACCTTGTGCTCCAGTAGCTTCTCTACTATCCTTACTAACTATATAATCTGAATATAGCTGTGACAGTCAATCCCTGTTCAAAATAAAGTTTCATCCTTATTCATTATGTCAGCATAATAGCCACAGCCACTATTCATTACGCACCACTGACTATAGAAGTAAGATACCCGGCTTGTCCATCCCTGTTCCCGGCACCAGTCATGACTACTGTCACCACAGCAGCGGATGCTAAGTATGCCTCGTCAAGGGCAAGCAGCAAGGTAATTAGCTCTGTTGTCTCACATTTATTTAAAAAGAAAAACATTTAATAATAAGTCCCTGCCTGGTCAGTGCCAAGGACACACTTTAGGTCAACTGGCATCTCTAAAGTGTCCTATTACATCCACGGCCCAACTATTAATTAATTTGTTAGTATTATTGTTTAATTTAATAAGAAATAAGAAAGCCACTGAGAATATGACAGTTAAAAAGGAAGATATGTTAGTTATAGTTAAGTTCTCCAAGATCCGTCAGGACTTTAATTAAACTAATAAACTGTTGATTTAAGAATCATACCCAGATTTTGGACGGATAGAGACAGCAAGGGAACATTTTAGGTCTTATTCGGTTTGCAGAACCCTTGGTCACCCCATAGGTTGTCATTCTAACACCCCCTGAAAGGCCACGGTGTTAAGCAGCTCTTAAAACCCCAGTCATTAGTTTTATTTATAGGGATTTTATAATAAACGATTGATTTTTAAATAGGATACGAAGGACGAAAGGTTTATGCCATTCAGATCTATGAAATAATTTAGTTTAAAGTCATTTTCAGGTCGTTTTTAAGGATACCAAAACTTCTTGAAGCAGGTTTCTAAAATCTTTGAACACAAATTAGTAGTCTAGCAAACCGTCGATTTAGGAATCACAAATAGATTTTGGGCATATAAAAAAAACCCAAAAAGTTTTAAAAGGCCATTTAGATCTACAAACAATTTATAACCCTGGATTTTGACAGGACGGGTAAAGGAGCGCTTCCACGAGCTGCCCAGGATCCATCACTAATTCAATTATTATAAGCCTTTTTTATTTATTATTAATTATAAGCAGTTTCGGACTTGGAGTTGGGAAAAATACATGACACTTCCCTCAAAATGAGTTTGCCTTAACATTCTTTAAAATAATAAATTACTTAAAACATATAGGCTACACCAAGTCAGTAACATAATTAAATCACACAGAACAGCCCAATAAAACGCACCTGTCACCTGCTACAAAAACTTTGTTAGCTGTGCGATTTAAGATCGTATCTATATCGTTGAACAATTTCTTGTCGTTTGTAAAGATATGGCACTAATTTATTAAGCAAAAACTGGAAAATGCAGATCTTATTGTAAAGAAGCGGCGTCTCCAAAACAAAACAACCCTTGTTTTAGTCCATTTCTATTTATAATGCTCACAAAATTAGGGCATATTTTTAAATGACGTGTGTTTATATAGTGCATAGTAAATAAAGTGTAAGTGTCTGAATGAATCGAATTATTAATTGGTCTAGTTTAGTTTATATGATATAAGCAAAAGAATTAATTCCGTATTCGAGGTTGCTTGAAATTGATTGGTTTGTTCAGTGCGCAGCTTGAGCAGGTCTAAATAATTGGATTAAATCCAATCTAAAGGCGAGACGGATCACAGATCATTTATTGTGTTGCCCTGCATATTCACAAGAGACCATTGCGTTTGGCAGGTCATTTATTTGAATTAAACACGTGTTAAAATAATGCTTTAATTAAAACAGCTTCTCTGAACGCAAGATCTCATTTTTACTAATCGAGTATTAGAGGTTTAGGTCTAATCACAAGGGATTTGGAAAGTTTTTTTGATCTTTTCTCTGAAAATAAAAGGGATTCGGCTCGATATAGTCTGTAAACCTCCTCCTATTTTCCTTTGCACATTTTAAAATTCAGGTTCTAGCCTATATCTAACTCTTTTCTAGTTCTAGAGCTACTTCTAAACAGTAAACATCCATCTAGTGAAAATGTAGCGTCATAGCAGGTGCAGCTCAGGGCCTCGAGGAACTCCTCGACTTTTACACCCAGATCAGTGCAAAAAGAAATCAAGACAAACCTCATAAAACTAGACCACAAGCCAGATTAAACCTTCACCTAAGAAGACCAAACGGTTCACAGCAAAAGGAAAAAAGATGGCAAAGTATTTCAGCATATCCTAAGCACGGTACAACCTCCAAAGTTGCTCTGCTAAATCAAAACACCGCCACTTCTCTAAAGTGAGCTTGAAGTCAACGAATTCCAATAAAGTCTATTCCAAAACAGCCCAGTCATCACCAAAAGCCAGGGCTCGATCAGAACCAACCTGTGGAATCCATATCAGGCTCCTCCAGCAGCCCACAGTGCATCCTCTTCCCATCCACTGATCCCGGGGCTCCTGAGAAAATGGCTTCGCACTGGATTCCCCCCTCCTCAGGTCCCTCCAAATCTCCCAGAGCTGTGCCCGCCACCGAGAGGCATACGACGTGTCGACTAGAGGAGAGTAAGAGTGAGAGGATGCTGCTGGTGGAGATGGTGGAAGAGAGGTGGCGGGGGAGTGGGTCGGAGTGGTTGGGTAGGTGTGTGTGGGGGGGGGGGTGTTAGCGGGGGTCAGAGACTCCAGAAATCCAGAGGGGGGAAAAGCCAGAGCCGTCAAAATGTTTGCTGATGTTTCATGGGAAAGGGGCTGATTTTATAGGAGCCCTGATGGGGGACATGTCATTGATAGGCTCGGCAGGCTGATGAATGGCTTCGAGTCAGATGGGGATGTGGCAAGGCTCACTGGAAGTCTTTTGTGGGGCTGTTTTGAATAAGAAAAGCTCCCTCCCCAGAAAAAAAGAGGCTTAGATCTACGCAATCCCAGCACTGTGGCCTCCCCTTCTCCCATTATAGCATTTAATACGTTTTCATACCCCCTCCCAACACATAGACACACACACACACTGCCCCCACTGCCTCCGCTTTAAAGTTCCCCATCCAAGGGCCACTTTTTTTGGCCCGTTACGAAACTTTTTGGATGCTGATAGCATCCAAGTCACACTTGAGTTTGAGGACAAAAATTGAATTCAGGCTTGAATAGCTCTTAAACCTTTCTCTCATCTGCACTTTTGTCTCGAAAACGTTCATAGACGATGCCAAATCATGAAACGGATGAAAAAGTTGGTCCGATCTTCTCGTCTTGCACAGGCAGCTCTTGCGTTGGCGTGACACACCTTTTATGCTTGCTCACTCTCTCCTTCTACCAACCTTGTTTTAGTGTACTGGGAGGAGAACGTCGGCCACAAAAGGGGGAAGTAAAAGTGTAGAGCCTAAGGCAGGGAGGGCTCTGATGGAGTGCCTGCGAACTGCAGAGGGGAAAGCTGTGATTAGAATATGAATGGAACCACAGGGGTGAGAGAGAGAGTCCGAAAAAGAGAGCGAGTTGGAGAGAGTAAGAGTGAGGGGGATTATGGCTGAACCTCTGCCCAAACAGCGGATAGAGGAGGAAGAGTCGGGTCTTCGGAGACTTCGCAGAAGTAAGCAAGGCTGTCATTGCCTTTTAACCACAAAGCTGCTGCTCGCAACTGGAAAATAAGTGTAAGGAGCACGTACAGAAAATCCCTAAATCACTAAAGACTACTGGGTCTTATAACATGAAATCCACACCAGACACAGCACTCGAACCTGCAGTTAGTTCAACACATGGTGATGAGCCTGAGCAGAAAGAGTACAAGGCGGACCAAGATGTTAGAAGGGGCCACTTCCCCTTTTTTTTTTTAACTACACTCAGTCTCTCATTAGGCCTTCATTAGCTAGGACAGGTGCACTCGCCTAAAAGGGACAACTCAACACCCCCAACCTTTATCAGCTAGCCACTGTCAGTACCCATTCTCCCAATCAAAGGCTTCCAGAGTGGCTTAGTGGGTGGTGTCAAATTCTGAATGGTGGATGTTTTATAAGTGTAAAAAGCATCAGAGAAGGACGGTGGCCAACACGACAACAAGCTCTTTTTGCCCTCTGCGTCATCACATTAACACATAATCAGGGACGCACAATAGCCCTACCTCAGACCTTCCACCAGGGCAGTGGGGAGAAGCGCCTGTTTTTGGAAACCTATACTTATCATAATAAGTCAAAAGAGCATTTAGTACAGCCATGTCTAATGTAGAGTAAGTGTCGTCTATATATATTAATTAAAAGCAAAGGAATCCATCATGATTACCCTCGATTATCCTGGCTAGGGTTACCGGTGTTGGAATTGGAATTCACTGGTCACAGGCAGAAGCACAAGGTGGAAAGTGTGGCAATCCATCGCAGGGGTTTCTAAATGCACTTTCTGAGATTTGATTCAAGAACTGTTGTTTCCAGATTCTGGCTTTTAGCACTAAGCCACTGAAGCTGCAACATGAAACACACACTATATGTAACATATTTGCTTACAAAACACATCTTTTTCACATACAAAGCTCTACATGGTCTCGCCCCATTGTATCTTACATTTACGACATTTAGCAGACGCCCTTATCCAGAGCGACTTACAACTGATACAGTCTTACCATTCAAGCAATAGTGGGTTAAGAACCTTGCTGAAGAACCCAACTGTAGCAGCTTGGCAGAGGTGGGATTTGAACCCTGGACCATCAGGTCCAGAGTCCAGTACCTTAACACAAACCCACATCTAAGTGAAGTCTTTTGAGTTTTACAATCCAGCTCATCAACTTTGTTTACAAGGTTCAGGACTAGAAATAAAAACACAGGAAAAGGCATTCAAGAACCCTCAACTATGGAATAACCTCCCACTTCTGTTCAAGATTCACACACTACCAATTCAAAAATATACAGTACTAAGACATAGTTATTTAAACAGGCTTAGACTTTGGACTGGGATGTGGGATGTCTGGGTCGTTTGGCTGCAGTCTGGGGTCATCTTTGGCTCATCGCTTGTCTTTTTTCACACCATAACCATATAGCTGAATCCATCCGACTGGGCTATAATCACTTTGATCTTGACCTGTGCATCCTTGCCTTAGACTAAGGACAAAGGTTTCAGAAAAAGTTGTGGTGATCTGGGATGTTGGTTCTGCCTTTTCTAGCTATGCCATTATACACAGCTCACAAAAATGTAATTATGGGAAATTTCATTCCGAAGTATCCCCTAATTTTTGTAAGCCGTATAGTTCGTGCTGCCAAACTATCACGAAACGTGCAAAGAAACGTGTTCTGTTAACAGGCTGTGTTTGAAAATGACACAGATGTCCAGAGTCTGAAGAATTGGACATGACCAAATCGTGAGTGGAAAAGAGGAAACCAACCTGAGACAAACCCTCAATTTACATTTACAGCATTTAGCAGATGCCCTTATCCAGAGCTACTTACAATTGATACAGTCTTACAATCCAAGCAATTGTGGGTTAAGGGCCTTGCTCAGGGACCCAATTGTGGCAGAGGTGGGATTTAAACCCTGGACCTTCTGCTCCATAGTCCAGTACCTTAACCACTAGGCCACCAAAGTCCCAGTCCCATTATTTTATGCAGTGGTTCCCACAGTTGGTTTGAACAGATAGACAAATTAATGAGGTAAGATTGAGCAAAAACAAAATCTCAGAAACTTGAATGAATTGCAATGTTAAAAATAAATTACAGTGGTATTCGGAAGCAAACGACACCTAACAAAAGGGGGGCACTGCAGACAAAGTTTGGAAACCACTCATTTAGTTGACTATATAGCACTGGATATACAAACTATTTGGAATTATTTGTTTTTTTATTAGGTACACTGGCAACAAACTTATCCATAACCTTAACTCGATCAAACGAATAAAAGTCATTCATAAATATTTCCAGTCTGATCTGTTTATATTTGCGCTGTGTGAAACTCAATATTGTGGAGTGAAAAAAAACCTGCAAGCTATAAGAAGACACTGTGGCCCTATGGGTGGGGGAACATCATGAGACTTGGGAATTGGCCAGGCCAAATAGGGAAAAACGCATAAAAACATCCAAAAATGATGGCCAATAGTGATCAGTTTCACTCCATATAACAATACTCCATTTTCATAATTTAAAGAATGATTTATTACTTACATATACACACACACCGAAGATCATTTCTGATGCCAAACCAAAATGTAACTTCTTTCAAAATCTGAAAATGAACTCCCCCTTGAACCTTTTCTACATGCAAACTAACTTGGCAACAAACCCTTAGTGTGAGATCCCACTGATCCTACATAGTCACTTTCATCTCAGCATGTAAACCACTGATGGTTTATAAAGTACTTCATATTCAGGCCCACAAAAACCACTGCTTCACATTACAGACATCAGCAGCAGCAGCAGCAGCAGCATGTGTTAGCAGTAGTTTTCCTGCCTTGTCTTTCAGAGGCAGCTGGTTCACTCGTTGTAGCGAGCCAGTTTAAGGCGAGGCACGATGTTCATGGACTGCAGCTCCTGGAAGAGCAGCTTGCAGGCGTAGGGCATGCGCAGAGAAGATACGTGACACGATGACTTACAGTAGTGGCACCTGCAGCACACAAACAAAATATTTAGAAACGCAAATGGTAATGATTTTCCACTGGATGGACACAACAACACTTTCAGATTACAAAATACTTCTTGTAAAACACAAAGCTCTACATGGCCTGACCCCACATTATCTGAGTGAGATCAGAGTCTGGCAACCCAGCTCGTCTACTTCATTCACAAGGTGCAGGACTCCTCTAAGTTCCTATAACTGAAAAAAAAGTCACAGCAGGGATAAAGGCATTCTCGTACATGGCCCCCCCAGCTATGGAATAACCTCCCTACATTAGTTTGGTCATTTGAGACATATTCAATTCATGTCTAGACTACAAACATACATAGTTAGACTGAAATGCATGTCTCTGGTTCCGTTGGCTGGAGTCTGGGGTCATCTCCACCCTGCCTTTTCCGTCATACCTTTGGCCTTTAGCACTGTGCAGGACTGTATGACTGGGCTTCAGTCCTCTTTGATCTTGAGTTGTGCATCTTTGCCTTAAACAAATGCCAGATCTGGAGCTCCTAAAGAGTTTTGTGATGAATGATGAAAACTCAGGTTTGTTGGTTGCTGGGGAGGTGGGTTGCTGGTGTCTCATGAGACCCCTCATGGCTATGTTACCTTCTGGTTACCTTTCTAGCTATGCTATTATAGTTAGTGCTGCTGGAGTCTCATGTATAAACATGATCTGTTAATAGACGCTGTTCATCGCTAACTCTATATTCTTTGTTTCTGAGCTCTTCTTCTGTTTCAGTTCCAGTTCACACACTAAGGTGTTCTTCTGGTATCAGGCCCAGCTCTGCTCATACTGCTGTTCTGTCAGCAGTTCCAGTCCTCATACCTCCCTACTCAGACCACACCAAAGAGCAACAACTCCCCCTACTTCCCCTGTCAGACTAAGCATTCCATGGCCTCAAACCTTTCCCAATGCGTACATGAGAAACTCTATATATCTACATATTATTATATTTTATTTATCATATCTTTATAGCCCACATATAGATATTATTACAACCTTATTGTCTAGGTAACTTTACTAACTTAACCCTAGATCCTCCCAAAACTTCTAACACTTAGGGAGGTTTACCTTGCCACTGTTGCCCTAGGCCTGCTCAGTTTGGGCTGTGGGCCTAGATAGTTATAAATCCACTTTGAGACGATGCCCATTGTACAAAAAAAAAAACAAAAAACAAGAATTACATAAAACACAACCAAATAAAAAAAAAACTAGCCACCAATCATACTTTAGCAGCACTGTCCGAAGTTTGAACGTGAGCCAACTTTGCAAATATTAAATATACATGACTGACCATCCTGAATATCCCAGCAAGCCACACTGGTCACAAACGTCCACCTCAAAAGCATCACTGGAAATCATGAGGCGCTCCAGCAGCAGCATACTGGCCCCATAGCCAATCAGACAGTCTCTCTCCATCTCTCCCAGACGCAGCCCACCATCTCGGGAGCGACCTTCTGTAGGCTGTCTGCATAAACGTACACATGCAAGCATATTTAATTAGCTTTATTTACCACATTATTAACCCATCGAGGGCAACCAGGAAGACAAGAAGCTCAGGAAGGTACCAACTTATGTTTCTTTAATTAATTTTTTAATAATGTTTGCCCAATTAAAGTTTATTGTAAGTGTTATATCATGTGAATATATATCAAATCATAGTGTAGCCTACCTTAAACGCTTACAATAAACTATAATTGGGCAAAATTAATAATACAATATCTATACAGTCATACCTCGGCACTCGACCACTTTGCATCTCAACAAAATCATTCCTTGATGCATTTTGATGAGAAAAAAACTATTTGATCGGTACTCAGTGCACTTGCTAAAACTTGCAAGACAGACTTACAGATATTTTGCATGCACTTAAGGTTAAGAAGGTTAGTGATGACAGTCAATCAAAAAGGAAAACAGCTACAACCATGATAGCACTTATTGTATTTATAATAAACAATTGCATTTTTATTTCATTTAATTATTTTTTTGGTTTGTGTATATATTCTGTGCAAGTATACAACTCCATTAATGCATACAAATACTTGTACAGTGTGGGTTTTCTGGGGATCTGGAACGTATTAGCATGGGAAACATTTTCTTTCTGTACTAGCTTGCCACTCAATGTGTCTTCTGTAACGAATTACAGTTGTGTACTGAGGTACCACCGTATAAGTTCTAAATATCTCCTGCAATTTATTGAATATTGTACTGAAAGTGGAAAAACAAAACATTAGTCCATTGGTGGAATGAGGAATGTAGGTGAATATCAAACTGGGCACAAATCTAAATTCAGAGTACGGATTCTGCTACATTTTGTGGGTGCGTATTATCGGATTCCCATCACAAACAGATCTTAGATAGATTGTTGGTTGAGTATAAAGACAACAATACAATGTGGCCTTTTCCCCTTTGATGTTCCCCTTTTGGGATGAGCCCAACTTCTGTTTTCGACATTTGCCGCATGCAATCATTCCACTAAAGGAGGAGAGCTGCAGTGAGGCAAGTGCCTCTGCACAATCTGTGGAAATTCTCATCAAATACTTCTTTTCCCCTGCAGGTGGCAAACTTCTTCATGTTTGCATGTACACATTCACCATCACGGCCGGTGCCTCAATCAACCAATGGACCCACTGTGGCAGCAGCAGGGAGACGATCCCGGTCCAGCAATCCCTGAATTAGACACAGGCAATTGTGTCTATGAGTGCTTGGCCAGGCCAGGCTGGAGCCACTGCCAAGTTTCAAACTTGGGTCTCCATGGTAACAGGGTCTCTGCCACCCGAGTGCACCCAAAACTCGGTTTCAGTGAAAAACCCTTACAAACACATTGAGTGCATGGCCAATTGGTTTAATACTAGCTTTAAATTTCCAAATACAACATCATATTGCATTCAAAAATACAATTTGTCCTGAAAATTGTACAGAAGGCTTGTGATAGACATTTACAAAAAATAATTAAGGGTTATGTAAAGACCAGTGATTAAACAGAATAGTCAAAAACAATACAATTTCTCAAATGACTTTTTGTCAGAACCCCAAAGCGTTCACAGGTGGCTTTGGTTCTGAACTGCTGTTCAAAGGTTGCGACAAATCTCCACCGCTGGGGCCTCATTTCAGTAACAAGTCACTACTGATAATGGAGTCTACTAAATGCTGAAAATTTAAACTGTACCTAGTGAGCACTGCTCTCGGTCCACGGGCTCGGGCGTGCATCTTATCCAAGACCATGTGCTTCAGTTTTTGGTAGTACACTGGACCAAAGTAGATATACGCCTCCAGGGGTTCACTGTGTAAACAATGTACACAAATAATTGAAGAAAAAAGTACTGAAATGTACAGCTCTGGAAAAATCTTTAAGATCAGCATGTAGGGCACCAATTCCATTCCAGTATTTAATTAACTCCTACAAAGACTCAACCCATTCTACTTAATGAACTACTAATTAGGTGATCAACTAAACCAAATCTTATTTACTAAGGAAAAATACAAAACGCATAAAAGCTGTGATTGACAGACCGATTTCTGAAGTTTCCTATCTTAAAACGTTATTGTTTTGTTATACAATCAATATAAACTTGCATTTACATGTATTAACTTGTATTGTATTGTAATCATGGTCTGAAAACAATCTTTTGTTATTTTGACCAGGTCCCATTTATAGCAAATAAAAGCTTGTTAGTAATTTATTAAATAAAACAAAAATGTTTAATTTCATTTAAACCCATACAGTACCTACAAACAGTACACTATAGAAACCGTGTTAAATACTGGCTTTTCCAAATTCATTTGCCTATGCAGCTTTGTCAGCATTAAAAAGCCGCTCTACAACAAGTCAAAGGAAATGACATCGTTACCCGGTGATGCCGGAGGTGACAAAGTCCTTGCCCTGGTAGTTGTAACCGTAGCGAATAAGGTCCTCGCACACGTCCTTCACTTTACTCCCTCCGAAAGCTGTGCCATAGTGGAAACGCCCATCCAGCACTCCTGCTTTTCCTGCTAACAGCTCAATCAGCTTCCCAACCTATCAGACAGCAGATGTAAGTTACAGAACTGCACCACTTCTAGTCCAATCACCAACTCAATCACAAAAGGGCACAGTTGAAGAAAAAAAGATTAAATGCCCAACCTCTCCACTAACCTAAATGTTGATGAGCCAAAACGTACTTGAGGTTCAATCACTGGTTAATAAGTTTCATCTTGGTGTTTATTGCTGATGCAGTTTTTTCATGCTGGTGCTCATGCATGTGTGTATCATGAGAGGCTACCACTCAACAAACCAATATAACATTATCTTTAAAATAGTAATCTACAATTTATTATATTGTAATTATTGTACATGTTCCATCTGATAATACTTTTAGCTTCTGTTTACTTAAACTATAAACTTACTAATTAGATAACTTGGTTAAATTCTTACAAATATGATCTAAGCCACCCAATAAATTTAGGTCCCAGTTTGAGTCTTGATCCCAGGGTTTCTTTCTTATAATTTTCATGGAGTTTTTAACTTGCCCCGTCACCCCTGGCTTGCTCAAATTCAGACAGGGTTTAGATAACAGAAGATAATAGAAGATGATAAACTGAATAGCTGTTTTGAGACAATGCTCCATTGTAAAAAGGACCATTGAAATAAATCTGTCTTTGACTTCTTCATGCTTAAAATACGAACAAATAGACGAGCAGTAAAGTAACAGATAAGGTACAACGTGATTTTGAATCGTCGAAAAAAATGCCAAGTCAAGTCAGATTTCTTTATAAAACACTTTTTATAATGGAGCTTCGTCTCCAAGCAGCTTTACAACATTATATTATCTTTAAATTTTAATCCCAAAATGAGAAAGACAAGGGCGACCGTGGAAAGGATAGAAGTCCCTAAATGTCCCCAAACATTGGGAGGACCAATACTCAAAAAGGGACCCATCCTACTTAATACGTTTGTATTAATAGTCAAACTAAATAAATAATAACACAATTTGTGTGGGTTACATCACAACATTTTTCCTAGAGATGCAAATGCAAACCAAAATTTTTTTTAAATCTTCCCGTTCTCCACAGGGGATAGTTCCTCCCAAATTGGTCTTGTGAACAGGTTCAAAATTGGCTTTGGACAAAACTTACAGATCCAACTGTCCACAAGCTATGGGTGGAGTTAGTCAGATGAGGGCAGGACTATTCTAATGAGCACAAGTGCTTGCTCTATCCTAAGCTCTCTAAATTTGTCATGCTACAAAAATCCTGGGTCTTCAGATTTACCAGTTCATGGGTTGGTAACCAATGAGAATTCACATATCTATTAAAATGTGAGCATTGAAATAGTAAAATTTACTAGGTTCTTTAAACATTGTTTACGTCTGTCACCAACGTTTGTGACTCATTATTCTGATCATGCAACAATAACAGAATGTGATGGTGTTATGACGTCAGTGCCACCAGAGCTAAAGAATGGCAGGATGACATCACAGACATGGTCATGGTTCACTGCACCACAGTAGCCAGGCAGATACTCTTCACAGAAAGGGCTTCATGACCTTTGACCTGCAGCAGCTGAATGGATGAATCCTTTTCTCTTGCTTATCAGTTTTTATGTGAGAGCCCAGTGGGGTTACCCAAACATAAACTTCATAACATCCTAATTCATCAGTGTTTAATTATTTTATACCAGGTGTTACGAGGACTTACAAATCACTTTAAATTGTGATTACTGCTGCCTCAAAAGTGCCATAATAGCACAGCACTAATAGCATTTTATATTGTGTGAATACAGAAGATCAGAGCATAAAACAAGAGCAAACAATGGAAGCAAGAAACAGGAGCCTTAAGGCATTTTCTGTTTCTGGCTAAATATCTGTGTAGATAAACAATGACTGGAATAACTGGATGTTTTTTATTAAGTCAGTTCACCAAGATTCTGGCCTGCAAGAGTTACCCATGTGATCAAACTTGCACTGCGTGATATGGCCAGATCTTCCTATGGGAATTGGTCAAATGCAGATAGTACTTAAGCATTTATATATCTGTACATTATTTCTGTAACTTAATATTTGTATTTACTACATTGCAAAAAAAAGAAAAAAGCTTTATACTTTCCATAGGCATATAAGGTAAAAAATATATACAGTGTTCCCACGTTTATCCAGGACCACCCGCGATAACCGAAAATCCACGAAGTAGGGACCCTATATTTATTTAAGTATTTATACACTATTTTAGCCGTAGAACTTGCAGAACGTTTGGGTAACATCGTAGGGCTTAAATGATTTCAGTCTATAATGAAACTTTCACAAACAGCGAACACAAAACCGCAGATAAAAAGTTGTCATGTCGGCTGATAGCGATTCAGGCGGCCGATGCTCTAGTCTTACTTCTCGTTTTTGGTGAGTATTCATCCGCTGACTAAATACGCTATTGTAGTGTTTTTAACGGTTGAATAATTAAGCAAAACGCTGAAGTAATGGAACGTTCTCTTTACTTTTTACTAACACACCCTACATCACTCTCGTATCACACATACTCCGTCCGTACCGAGCTTACAGCACGTCATATCCTACACATTAAGTAGCTACACAACAGCTATTTGCTGTAAATCCTAATATTTTATGATTTATAAGATTCCTTTATTGTTAAAATTAATATTTTTTATATATTTTTATAAACTGTGATTTCTTTCATGCAAAAGTTCAGCAAAAATCCACGAAACAGCGAAAATCTGCAATATATTTTTTCCATTAATATTTTTTGAAAACCCGCGATGCACCGAGTCCGCGTTAGGTGAACCGCGAAGTGGCAAAGGAACACTGTATATCTAAATATGGTGGTTGAGCTCAAAGCAGGCGCTTGCGAATGCACCAGTCAATAAACACTTGCATCACTTAGTCAAGACCAGTCACGTTACTCTGAACGAATCACCGCAAACTTCTGTCACTCAAGGTTCTTATGCACTGAGAAAAGACCTATAAAAGACCTACAAAAGTCCATATACATGGCATTCTTAGAACAACAATCATCCCCAGTTCCAGCTGTACAAACACAGGACAAAGGGCATACACTTCTTAGAAATATACAGAATTTAATTTGGTGCAAAATTGCCTAATGAGGTAAATACTTATTAGGAAGAAGGCTCAAATTCCATTCCCCCCGGAGCGAGACTGGAAAACAGGATTGAGTTCTTTAGAGTATTAGTCTAGAAGCTTATACAGAAAGATTATTTAAGATTTTGCATTTAAACATTTAATAAAAGCTATCCAAAATAGTTAATCAATTTAGGGAAAATCCTTGAGGTTTTAGTTGGCAGCATTAAACATGATTGGTTCTGTGAGGAGACCAATCAGAACATGGCGTGTGGTTATACTGAAGGTGCTTAAACTTTGAAATGCTTAGGAAAAAAAATCTTCTAAAAGGAAGCAGCAATATGTGAGTCTTCTGTTGCAGCTGCACTTACCTTTTTATCTATCAGGTTTTTTATCTATTTGAGGTATAGCTAAGATGGCTGCTCTTGAAACAGTAAGCATTTATCACCACAATCAAAGCTATTATAACCACACCACTTGTGCCTTCTGATCGGTCGCCTCACATAAATATACAGTATATCTGAAGGCAGTATTCCACGACTGGTTCTAAGATATTTCAATTAATAAAACTAACAATCATTTGTGTCTGCATGTGATGGAAGGCGTGATGGTTGGGCTAGCGTATTAGACTGCTGTACCACTTGACTACCCTAAAAAATTCATTAATCTCTGTTGGATGTTTAATACAATATTTAATTCAATTCAGTTTTATTTGTATAGCCCTTTTTACAATAGACATTGCCACAAAGCAGCTTTACATTGATGAATGAACAATGGTCACAAATTGGATTCTATTGTCCCTAATGAGCAAGCCAAATGGCGACAGTGGAAAGGAATAACTCCCTCACAATACTCATGTTTTATACCATTCTGCACTTGGACATAACATGTTGCCTTAAGAAACTTAAAATATACTTAAAATAAACTTAAAATATAATCATGAACCTGTCTATCCTAGTCTATTAATCATATTTTTGCATGACACTGCACATTTCGTCTGAGATTAAGAAAATTAGACTAAAAAAAATGTAAGTTAATTTTAATAGGCCTTCATATGAATCTTAAAAATACAACCAAAAACAGTGCTCTTAAAAGATAATTGCTTTCTCTGCATATAATGGGTACATGTCACTAATATACAGTGCACATTCTTTTCAATAAGGTCATCTACAGGACTTATGTTTGTCTTGAAATAACTGGATATAAAGAGGTACTGATGGCTGGTCTGGAGGTGATAAGGCTGGTTATGTTTATGCGAATGGCAGGATGATAAATTAAATGCTGTCCTTGTCATCATAGTCTTTAAAAGAAGAGGTGCAGCAGGAGGTGAGAGGCGGGAGGTGATGGCAGTCTGCCCAGACAGTGCGACTAAATGAGGAAGGAATAGAAGAAAATGGCTGGATACTTACTGGATAGAGCTTTCTCATAGTTCTTCCCCATGGCAACAAAGTTCCGCAAGCATGGGTTAAACTGCTCCATGATGGTCTGAAAGGCAGAAGATAGAAACATGGCTGTCAAAGAATGTAGGAATAGCACTGGAACAAACCCATGACCACTCGGAAGCTTGCATGCACACAATTATACGTTATATAGAAGTGTATACTTTGGATTCTGACTTGATATCAGATCGTGCATTACAAACAGGGACCTTAGAAGGTTTAGATGTTTAATTATGCAAAACATCAAAGATTAGTGCTTGAAGACAGTGTGGCATATGCTTACATGCATGATCATGTGATGTCAAGTCAACACGACACCCACCCTAACATGCATCTCCTTAGACTGTGGAAGGAAACCAGAGTAAACCCATGCAGACACGGGGAGGACGTGCAGACTCCACACATAAAGAACCCAAGCCACTCCACCCTAGGATTAAACCCGGACCCTTCTTACTGTGAGCCCTTCTTACAGCCCAAAGCAGACCATATGGGAAAACACTTCATACAATTCATGTTAATACACAATGGAGCTGTGCATAACAACTATATGCAACTATAACAGATTTATCTGAAACCGATCATCAGAAAATAGTAATAAAAGTACAGATGTGTCATATAAATCCTGTTGTCCTATGAGTTTTGATACAGTATTGCACAGTACAGTGACTTTTCCTTGGACATTTGAAAACAACATACATTTTATTCTTTCATGATTCTATGTAAGAACAATGTGTTCTTATAGTCACCATCATGCTGCATGACCTACATTCTCCTGAGATTCAGTTCATGGAGAGGTGTGCTGATCTTTTCCTTTAGTACATGCTGGTATAATTCAGAATTCATTGTTCCATCCAAACTGTCCTGGCCCAGATCAATCATGGCCCTAACCATGATACTACCAGCACCATTTCTCACAGTAAGGTTCTTGCGCTGGAATGCAGTGTTTTCCCTTCTCCAGTCATAACACACACACACACACACACACACACACACACACACACACACACACACACACACACACACACACACACACACACACATGCAATAAATTTTTGGATGTCATCCATTCACAAACTGTTTTCCTAATAAACATCTGACTTTTAGTAAACTGCAGAAGGTCTTTAATTGCTATAATGAACCTGGGTTCCTTTGTGAACTCACAGACTATCACTCACTTTCCTTTCATGATCTTTATTGATCGACCATTACTGGGGAGGATAGGAATAGTCTTCCGTTTTCTCCATTTATACACAATCTCTCATTGTGAATTGGTAGAGTCCAGTTCCAGCCTGATGAGCATCAACAACTACTTTTCTAATATACTCAGAAGTTTTATTTATACAAGTCTCCGTGATACCTACGATGGATTGGCGGGCGTGACAGGATCGAGAGTCGTTCCTGTCCTTGTGCCCAGAGTTGCCGGGTGAGCACCGGGTGGCCAGCAACCCCCGTGTATGGATGGATGGATTGTAATAGGAGCAACGCACAGGATGAAGAATAATGGTTACTTGTTTGAACCAAGTTAATGTATGTTAGACAAAAAACTGAGAGAAATGACTCAAGTTGTAGCAAGTGATCTAAATGTAAAAAAACAGTGCTGAGACAACTTTCCTTGTCTAAATGCAAGAACTGATTTTGACTTGTATATGGTCTTAAAAGAAAAATTCCAAACTGCATAAAGTACAAATTTATATTACATAATATACTACACATGTACATGAGGAACTGATGGTGTGTCTCAAATGGTCCACTCTTTTGTTTATTCACTAATAACGACATTAGATTGTTCTATGTAAAACACTATACAGCACAAGTGAGCGACATAATAGTTACGTAGCTAATAAGTGAAATAAATTATCTTGACATTTGGTCACTTGTTGAATTCGGATCATCAACAATGCAGGTACTGTCACAAGACAATACAGTTTAGCAGCGTTTTAACGTATTCTGTCATTACTTTAATAAGTGTAACACTAATGTCTTCAACGACACATTGTGTCGTTATTTTAAGTTTGTGATTTAATAAGCATTTAGTCATATTTTGTACTTATAATGAAATTCATCAGTCCAGTTTTTCGAATTTGTATGTCATTTTTATTCGGCAAGTCGCCATGTATTGTGGGAAGTTAGTAAGTAGTGTATTACAGGTTGTCTGCTAAATTTATGGTGCAGTTATGTGACAGTGTAATGTACTATATAAGGAATCAAATGGAGAATTCAATCAGTCATGGCCAACACTCCAAATAGCACACTATATGGTAAAAAGGATGCAATTATAGAAAGTTATTTTATTAATCACTAGCATGTGGTGATTACAAGAAAAGTAAAAAAAATGGTCTTTGCTCTTCATGCCTCACAGTCGCTGGTGATTTGCTTAAAAACTGACATTCATTTTACGAAGAAATAATTCTTTAAACTTACTTTAATTAGCAGACATTCTTCCTCTTAGTTCATTTTAAGAGCTACATTCACATGCATAGCATTCAGTGTGCAACCTCTGAGCAACCTTTAAACAAATTCAGCAAATTTAGGAGTCCACTGTGGCAACTTGGCAAAGCCAGGACCAGGATTTGAATTCACAATCTTCAACCAACCACAATTAGCAATCCAGAGCTAGAAATACTGAGTCACTTCTGTTACACCAGCTATAATGTTTTAATCCATTCACCAGAAATGTCATCATGTCTTATCTGATAATATTTCAACTGTTTAATCAGATGTTTTGAATTGCTGTAAGTCTACCCTGGGTTTTGACTCTAGTTTGCGTACAACTCAACCCAAATACAGTCGAATCCGGTTAATTGGACCACCAGTTAATGGGACCAGCCGCTTATTCGGACCAAATCCTAAAGTAC
>JAUZSU010000545.1:0-11588 GCA_034780255.1 Parotocinclus maculicauda
TCTATATTATTTCCCCATTATTATTATACGTCGTGGGATATGCTTATCCTGCATACTTGGGTCCTTTAATAAAAGACCACCACATCTCGTAACAATACATGGTTCTCACACAAGTTTGTCTTTCATTGTGGGGATTATATGCTGCTTTAAAATTCCTGTACTTATATCTAATCCTAACCATGCCTTAGTAACCTTAAAATATATATATTTTTTTTCTTTCAAAAGTTGCAGTGTTTGTTAAAAAAAAATACCTTGTGGGGACCTGCAAAATGGTGTCCAATCTTTGCATCATTGTGTGGACATTTGGTTCCCACAGTGATATATAAACCCCCTCAACATACACACAGTTATTTTCTTAGTTTGAATTTTGAATGGCTGAAATGGGAGCATGACACTCCAGCTGAATAAGAAGCCCAATTGCTGGGGGCCACACAGCGTGGGACGAGGCTAGCTTTGGCTATTGTTGGGCTCATTTTTATCCCTTTTCCCGCCTGCTTTCGTCGTGCATTGGGGAAAGAATGAATCCAGCTTAACGATAAAATAATGGATGTCATTTCTGAGATGGCGTTGGGGGAGAGAAGGAAGGGGTGCGGGTGCGTTACTGTGCAGCTGAATGTGCCCCCGTGCCAAGGAGTAAATTTGAGTGAAGACGTACGATGTGACATCATTTACTCAGAAATCCCTAATTTGTCAGCATTAATATTTCAGCCGCAGCATTGCCTGTCAGTGAGTGCCAGAGATGACTGATCAATCTATAAAACGGCCCAGGCTAATTTATTGAATATTTATGTGCAATGTCATGTGCGGGGCGCGAGCTGAATTTATTTCACTCACTTGCCTTTCTGCTTGAGAACTTTTCTAACTAACGGACTTTTTTTAAGCAATGAAGAAATGCATAATCATAATGGGCAATGCTTTCTGGGTTTGCAGCAGCCGTTTAGCATAGTGCTCGCAGACACACTTACAGGTCTCGCCAGTGTCGCTGTTGTCATCGATAAATTGCCACCATGTGCCAGCGTGTCATTGGGTCGTAATGATTCACAGTCGCGTATATGCGTTCCAACCGGACGCAGTCTCTTATAGCTCTCCAGTTCCCTAGTGCCATTTTCATTGCCTGTTCTGTGCAGTCTTCCAGTCCTTCTTGAGGATAATAGCCCAGCATTGATGCATTGTGTTTTGTTTACCGCTGCTTCTCGAAGAGTGTGTTTGCGGGTTATCGTGTAGCTCTCTGAATTAACGAAGTGACAATTTGGCTGAGGCAGTATGATTTCTGACAGGACAAACTACTGGGACAGCAGAACTGGAAGAATCCACTACCGGGTTTGTCCTTCAAAACACTCTTGCGAATCATTATGAAAATATTAATGATGATCGAGTATTGCCACTGTTTCATTTGAAAGACCCAACCCTTTGAGTATTAACAGCTTGGGCAGTCTGCACTACACAGAAATCAGTAACACGTCCGTCACATACCAGCATCGAGAAGCTTTACAGTACACTGAACAAGCCCGTTCCTTCTCCACACCCTCGTATTAGCCCCTCCAATACCCTCATTATCCCGTCACTAATTACAAATTCTCAAGTCAGTGCCAGGCATCAGAATAAGACAGTGCAGCGAGCATATGGCATAATATCCTATTAATGAACACTCTAAATTCAAACTCAGGTCAGCTGCTCGTTTCGTGTGCGTGTCACCGATCCAAAGGGGGAGAAAGAAAGTGACCTTCTTTTAAAATGCAGAGACTGATTTGAAGAGATGGGTGCCTTAGGCAGGCCCATTGTTTTACTTGTTTAATTTTTTCCAGCAATTATTTATATAATATTGTGAGGGTGGGTGGAGGATGTGCCTTTTTTCTGTTCCTTTAACGAAACTAGAAGTGAAGATATTTTGCATGATGACTGATTCGGTCTTTTTACTCTTTCTGTTTGTGCTCTACCCTCCCTATCAGTGGGGTTATTTGCGTTCTCTCTAACAAAAGTTTGAAGAACAAGTCTCCCCTCGTTCTGCCACTCTTCTCATGCACGGCGTTTTAATGCTGCCTGCTGAATGCCAGCGAGATGGATTCCTGATTATTTGCAGCCTGGTTTTAAGAAGAGACACGTTTTTGTTTGCCTGTGCCTCAGCATGAAAAATAAACCGACGGATCAAGTTTTTCGATGCTAATCCACAGAGATGACCCTGTCTCATACGATGAGCGTAGTGAAGGATCACTTTCCTGCTGGTAAAAAAAGCCCAGATGCATCTCTGCTAACATCAGGTCTCCTGCAGAATCAGCCTATTTAGACAATGCGGCAGCCTCACTGTCATTAACCCGTACGTGAAATGGAACATGGCACTATAACCCAGGTTCACGCACACACTCACCCACTATCACACGCTCAGCATATCAGCAAGGTTCAGCCATGGTGAAGTTGATTTATACTGACAGGGATCCATTTCAACCAGGCTCTGGCTTGGTCTCATGGGGGCCGCTCCCGGGGCCAGTGATCGCACCGACTCCAGGCTAAGGCTCAGTCCCAAGATTGCTGGAGCGGCATGGCGAATAGTTTGTTTTAAGAGGCTTAATCCTGTAGAACAGCTGTGCTAGATCAGGACTCGGATCACTGCTTCAGAGACCAGAGACGACTGCAGGTGCAGAGCCTTACTTTGGCCTTTGTACATGAACCCTATGTGTGTGGCTTTCTAATAAGCAGCGTCTAAGCTAGTGGTTCAAATTCAAGACTTTCCCTAACCTTTAGTGTATTTCTGTATGTCTACTTATTATACTTACCTCTATTTAAAAAAATACAAGCAGATTTAAAAGACCAAGAACCTACAAAATACTAATGCCTCAAAATGTTAGGCTCTACAGATATTGGACAATTTTGAACACTGTTATATTATCATCTTATTCCAACCCTTTCTTTTCCCTGTGGCTATGATACTCAAATTATACAAATGGTTACTACACTACATGTACAGATTCATGTACAGTTTACTATGTGCACACTTTGGAATTTCTATACAGTGTACGCTTTTACACAATGAGCACAATTTTATTCTGTCGACTGTAAATTAATTTTAGCTTATGTATAATGATGGTAACTTCCACACACAAAAAAGGCACATGCAGATGTGTGCAGATTTTTTTTTATTTTCTGAAAAATTTAAACTATGTGACGAAAGTATATATATTTTTTAATCACATTTCATTTGGAGTGTATAGTTTTAAGGGGGAAAATCATGTCAATCAAGTTTTTTGATGTGTGTGTGTCTGTGTGTAGATTAGAGCAACTACCGTAGCTTGCAGCTTAGAGTCAGCTGCTAAAAACAGCAGCCCCTGAGTACCAGGGTTTGAACACCAAGATAAACGGATAAAACAGGTTGCTTAGGTAAATAGTTTAGCTTAGCATAGAGCTTGTGGGGTAATTGTTTAATGTCTTTTTATAAAAAAAAAGATGTGACAAATGTTTGGTTTTTCTGGGTTTTGTGGACCCAGGAATACTGGATCTCTGATAACAAACTTGATTTTGGTAGCTGGCTTGAGAAAACATGGTTGGCGTATGCATCTAAGTCAAGAAACGTGCAAGATGTTCCAGCAGCGCTGCCTACTAAAGAAGGTCACAGATGTCTTGAAGTAAGCTGATTTTATTGTGTCGAAGTGCAGCCAGTGGAGGGCTAATAAAAAAACTACTCATTAAAAACAGCACTGCCTATGCAGTATGCAAATGATGCCGTAAAGGACGGGAGCCAATGTGAGAGGAGCCCACATGGTGTGTGGCGGCATGGCCCATCATTCTTTATGCCAGGGCCTTTTATGCTCATGCCCTACTGATAAGAGCCAGGAGAGGGCACCTGTGGAGGGTCACCTCTGCTGAAGGTGATGGCCAGTTCTGCTCCACACTGAGCCCCTGCTGTGGCAGCAAAAACACAATGACCTGCACTTTGAGGTCTAAGGCAGCATCAACCAGTGCATTCACCAGCATGAATTTCACAGTATTAAAAGAGCACCTTTTGATGTTGCTAACTGCTTGACTTTTTCGGTCTTCAAGTGCCCCCTAAGTGACTGTGGAGGAACATTTTGAATCCTTATTCACATATCCAAACAACCAATTTTCCTAGTGGTCGCAGACTTTTAAAAATTCATATTCCATCATTTAATATTTATTCAAGTAAGATGGTAACATGATGTTAAATTACTGTAAAACATCTAAAACTAAATATAGCACTGATAACATACCACATTAGAAAGCACATCTGGCGAGCGCCAGCCTGAAATATTCCAGCCGCAATCAAAAAATAAAGCAGAATTTTTCAATAGAAGAGAACAAGAGATCATTGAGTCACAGGAAGACTGTACTGCGATGCCGGGAAGGCCCTGGCATGCGCACTTGGCACGCAAGGCTGCCAAGTTGTAGGATTTACCTCAAAGCCAGAGGGTTTCGACATGAAAAGACTTTATCGGCTAGAGGACTCTGTGGAAACCTGAGGGAGACTAACCCTGTTGAGGCAGTGGAGAGGAGGAAATGCAGGATGAATGGCAGAAAGGCAGAGGGGGGAATTTGCGAGCAGGCCAGAAAACATGGCCAAGTTGCCAATACAGAAAGGGAAGAGAATGAGTGGCATGAGAACAATGATGTAAAACCATAGAGTGGAACAGCTGCCTCTGGCACAGTCTACAGCAGTTCCACTCATGCATTCACTGTGTACACATACTTGGGCACACACTGAAGAAATGTGGGTTTTTTAAACAGGATATTCTTAAAATGTGCATTTTCATTTAAAAAGAAGGAACAAAATCGATTCCTTACATAATTAATTACTTTGGAGCACACAAAACTCTTTTTTTTTTTGGTTTCTACACTGACTTATATAGTATATTCATTAATTAATTTTCTAAATCACTTAGCCAGTGCCTAGTCGGCAGCACAGGTGTCAAGGCAGAAACAACTCTAGACGGGGCCAATCCGCCGTAGGGCACTCAGACAAACATTAAGGGCAAAGTAGAGACACCAGTTACTTCATCATGCATGTCTTTGGAATGTGGGAGGAATCCAGTGTACCTGGAGTAAACCCATGCAGACACAGGGAGGTCCCACACCACTCCGCCTGAAATTGAACCCAGGACCTTCTCGCTGTTAAGCATCAGTGTACCCACCATGCCACCTGATTCATTATATTAGTTTTGCTTTATTTTGATTACTTTACATTAGTTCTCTCTTTTAATGGTTTATTATATATTTAGCTCTTTGTATATTTAAACTATTATTATACAGTAAACATATTTATTTGGTAACAATTTAAATATTACGCAAATCTCTGGCTGTCCAGTGATTACAGGTATTTATTTGATTCTTGGTTTTCCTTAATTCTTAGTTTTATTTCCTTGTATAACATTTTTCTTTCCACTGTTGCCCTAGGTTTGCACAGTTAGGACTGTGGACAAAGATATTTTTATAAATGCTTAATTAAATGCTGCTCACAATAAATTGTGGTTATTTCCAAATGAAATTTTCCCTAATTAAATATCCATAAATTTTTTGGAGCAGTGTAAAAAGCACTATAATCATTAATTTGTTATAGACTCTGTAACTATATGTGTACAGCATTTAGCAGGCACACGTATCTACAAAACTAATGAGCCCTGTTATTCAAGGACCCGATAGCAGTAGCTGGGATATGAATTTGCATCTTTCTGGCAAGTAGTCCAGAGCCTTAACCACTGTCCTTTGTATGGAATATATATGTGCTCAGGCTCTAGGCTGCGGAAAGTTAGTGGACCTATGTTGAAAATGTACTCTAACCTAAATTTTGGGTTTTATTTTGTTATTTTTTGCACAGTGGTGTTAGGGGGTGTTCTCTGTACTCCAAAGGCCTGCATTAGGTAAATTAATCTCTCTAAGTTGGTCCTGTAGGATTGTGTTTGACGAGTGCAGGATGGATATAGCCATTGATTCTAAAATAAACAATTATGTTCTGGATTATTGACCAGATGGACCAAGGTTCAAGTCACAGTTGCTTTAATTATACAATGTAAGACTGCATCAGATGTAAGTGGCTCTGAAGGGGGTACGCTAAATAATGTAAGTGTTTAACAATTAAGGTTTCTCTGCTTGTTCTAGTGGCAAATCTCTAAGAGGTCCAAACTGTCCATTCAGCTATCTGATGGGTTTGATTACAGCACCAAATCATGCATGGGGTTATCATGCCTCAAAGACAAAAACTGGAATTTATATTTTTTAAACTACTACTGCACGACTACTTCAAAGAGTACTGACCGGTGTGTAAAAATAAGTATGTAAACGGCTGAAATGTGAAGCGGTGCCCCAAGCTTTTCAATTTTTTTTTTTGTAACAGGGGTTAGTGCTGTCACTTCAGTGCTCCAGAGTCCCGGGTTTAAGTCCTGGCCTGGAGTCCAAGGCTGGTCAAGTAGTTTGCTTGTCCCTTAGAAAGTGGGATGATTGTTTGTGATTTTTGTTTGTAAATGTAATGTTAAAATGTAATGTATATACAGTGGGTACGGAAAGTATTCAGACCCTTTTAAATGTATCACTTTTTGTTTCATTGTGCTCAAATCTAAAACGTTTTTTTTTCTCATTAATGTACACTCAGCATCCCATCCGGACAAAAAAAAAAAAAACAGATGTAAAAAATTTAGCAAATTTATTAAAAAATGAAAAGCTGAAATATCACATGGTCATAAGTATTCAGACCCTTTGCTAAGTATTTAGTAGAAGCACCCCTCAGCCATGAGTCTTCTTGGGAAAGATGCAAACAGTTTTTCACACCTTGATTTTGTATTCTCTGCCATTCTTCCTTGCAGATCCCCTCCAGTTCCATCTGGTTGGATGGTGAACGTTGGTAGACAGCCATTTTCAGAGATCTAGAGATGCTCAATTGGGTTTAGGTCAGGGCTCTGGCTGGGCCAGTCAAGAATGGTCAAAGAGTTGTTTTGAAGCCACTCCTTCGCTATTTTAGCTGTGTGCTTAGGGTCATTGTCTTGTTGAAAGGTGAACCTTCTGCCCAGTCTGAGGTCCTGAGCACTCTGGAAGGGGTTTTCTTCCAGGATATGTCTGTACTTGGCCGCATTCATCTTTCCTTCAGTTGCAACCAGTCGTCCTGTCCCTGCAGCTAAAAAACATCCCCATAGCATGATGCTGCCACCACCATGTTTCACTGTTGGAATTGTATAGGGCAGGTGATGAGCAGTGACTGGTTTTCTCCACACATACCGCTTAGAATTAACGCCAAAAAGTTAAATCTTCGTCTCATCAGACCAGAGAATCTTATTTTTCATAGTCTGGGAGTCGTTCATGTGATTTTTGGCAAACCCTATGCAAAGTTTCATATGTCTTGCCCTGAGGAGAGGCTTCTGTTGAGCCACTCTGCCATAAAACCCTGACTGGTGAAGGGCTGCAGTGATAGTTGAATTCATGGAACTTTCTCCCATCTCTCTACTGCATCTCTGGAGCTCAGCCACAGTGATCTTTGGGTTCTTCTTTACCTCTCTCACCAAGGCTCTTCTACCACAATTGCTCAGTTTGGCTGGATAGCCAGGTCTAGGAAGAGTTCTGGTCATCCCAAACTTCTGCCATTTATGGATTATGGAGGCCACTGTGCTCTTAGGAACCTTGAGTGCTGCAGAATTTATTTGTAACTTTGGCCAGATCTGTGCTTTGCCATAATTCTGTCTCTGAGCTCCTTGAGCAGTTCCTTCAACATCATGATTATCATTTACATTGACATGCACTGTGAGGTCTTATATAGACAGGTGTGTGAATTTCCTAATCAAGTCTAATCAGTTCCATTAAACACAGCTGGACTCCAATGAAGGAGTCGAACCATCTCAAGAAGGATAAAAAGAAATGACAGTTTGTGAGTTAAATATGAATGTCACTGCAAAGGGTCTGAATACTTATGACCATGTAATATTTAAGTTTTTCTGTTTTTTATTCGGTTTTTCTGTCAAGATGGGATGCTGAGTGTACATTAATGAGAAATAATATAAACTTATTGGATTTTAGCAAATGGCTGCAATGAAACAAAGAGCGAAAAATTTTAAGGGGTCTGAATACTTTCCCTACCTACTGTATGCTTTCATAGTTACTGCTGTCAGAACCCTTGCTCATACTGGGATCACAATATATGTGTTTAAGTACAAAATCCCCTAATCTTTTTTATCCAATAATTTTGTGAGCAGTATATTTAACATGCCTATGAGCATCATTAATAAGAAAACTAAAATACTGGATTGGTGATGAGTAGGGGTTCCTGGTGTTGATCCCACAGTCCAGCTTCACCTCCCCCAGATAAAGCTAGTTGTGCCTGTGTGATGCCAAATAAGTCTCAAGACTCTGGCAGGGACATAAGCCAAGTAACCACGGTGATTGGGCTAGCCATTTTTTACTGTTATCTTCAAACTTACTAAATGTTAAGTTTGTTAATGTTTTGTCCATTTTTTTCCCCTGAAACTGAAAATACATATAATTAAAAGCATTACCCAAGTTTGTGTTATGATTTTTCACTGTCAAAACAGAACATTTTGCTTAACAAATACAATGTGCATAAAAAATAGGGGATATTTCATTTTAAAGTATCTCCTTTTTTGTGAGCAGTATATGTACAGGACCAATACTTTCATATCTTATCTACCTTTATGCTATTTTATGTTTGCCCAATCAGCTTAATTAAATGAGCTTAAATTGATGAGAACTCAAAGATAATATGAAGCTTAAAACAAAACTGCACTCACTTGGTTTTAATGAGACTGTGATGTCATTAATACTTAACCGTTACATTATTGAACTAGAGTTAATTTTCTTTATCCAGTCAGAAGGATAATGAGGAGCACGTAGCAGAGAGCAGGCTGCATTTTGTGTTGTGTTGAGTTTCAGTGATCGAGTACATCTCGAAGACATCTTAGCAGTGAATACTGCTAAAGAATATGAACATAATCATTTTGCTAGCAGGGTTTAATAATTTATTGCTGCAAAAACTGTATGTAAAATGGTAAGTTAAAAACTAATACAGTGTAGATAACATTTGACCTGTTAATATAAATAGCTTTCATAACACTGAACTTTTGATTATGGGTTTGTCTTGACAGTTCTCTCATTATCCGCTCAAGTCTGGACAAATATATGTTTTTAGAATATTATATAATTGGGCTTAACAACTGCAAGGACAAAATTTCTAATCTTTTTTGTAGGTGGGGGTGCATTTTATTTGTTTGTTTCGTTTAAACGAAAGACATACTTTAGGAGGCAGCATGGCAATGCAATGTGACACAAAAATGGGAGATTGGACTGCATTCTACTTATTACACCAATTTCTTTATATTTCAGGGTACTAAAGATTCTTTTTGTTTACATTTTTCATAAGAAAAGTGCACATTACTTTAAAACGTTACTCCACAAAAAAACATTAAGAAATAAATCACTTGGTTGTTTAAGATATGAAGTTAAAATAGAGCATTTTATTTACAATTTTAAATCTCTGTTGTATATTCAAAATCTATATCCATGTAATCATGTTCCAAAGTCTGTAAAAATCTCTTTGATAATATAATATACTGCTCACAAAAATTGGGGGATACTTCCAAAAGAGGGGATTTCCAAAATGAAATCCACAAGCCTATAGACCTGCACTGTCTGTTGGCCTTTTTTTAATTAAATTGTGTCATTTACAACTTTATAATAAGCAACTAAATAACAATTATAAAAAGGGCAGTCTGTGACTGTGCATTGTTTCAGGTTATCAAAACATTCAAACGACTCAAACCTAAGAAGCACTCTTCTTGTTGTAGGATGATGGTAGCGTGGCTGTGTAAATGGGTGATGATGCCCTGGTGGTCGCCAGAATGTCACGCGCAATGTCGCTAATAAAGAATTTTGATGCCAAGTTAAAAAAGTCTACACTACCAAATAGCTTTATTTTATTAAACATTTTGTTCACTGCAAAACTCACAGCTTATATATCTGCACCAGTATTCTAACGTGGAAACCAAATGGGTATGCTTGTTCAAGGTTTTAACAATTATCACCAGTACATGGTCGAGCTAATTTTCAAACTACTTAAATAAGGTATACTGGACTCACTCATTTTCCAAACCCACTTAATAGGGTGTCAGATTGATGCAGGGCATGCCTGCGCATTCACATACAGGGATATTTAATAGACCAATTGACCTAACGCATGTCTTTTGAATGTAGGTGGGAGCTGAGGAAATCCTTGCAGACATGGGGAGAGCATACAAACAGCACAGAGGCAGCAGTCAGGCCAAGACTTCAACCTTGGTCTCTGGAGTTGTGAGGCAACAGTGCAAGCTAGTGTGCCAACATGCTGCCTTTAAGTAAACTACAATGAAATATAAATCATGCAAAATTAAAAACAAAAAGAAACAAAAATAAAACAAACCAAAAGGGAAAAAAGTGTATACTTATACGCCCAATAGCAAAAAAATAGGTTTACAGAATCCTTGTTATCATCCTTCTCGAAAAATACAGTCACGATACAATCATTACTTGATTAGTCAAATTTACCACACAAGTTGACCACTCTGCATTGCTGTTTTAAAGTCTCATGCAAGTGCACAAATACAGTTACTCTCCCTTGTGAGTGCGCTGGTGTCGCTGGAGATGACTATGCTGAGTAAAACTCTTTCCACACTTTAAGCACTGATGTGGCTTCTCTCCTGTGTGTGTGCGTTGATGTCGCTGGAGATTACTCCTCTGAGTAAAACTCAGCCCACACTGTGAGCATTTATACGGCTTTTCTCCTGTGTGCAGGCGGTGGTGAGTTTCGAGAGTACTCTGAAGTGTAAAGCTCTTCCCACACTCTGAGCAGTGATATGGCTTCTCTCCTGTATGAATGCGCTGATGTTTCTGGAAAGTACTTAGGTGAGTAAAACTCTTCCCGCACTCTGAGCAGTGATACGGCTTCTCTCCTGCATGAATACGTAAATGGGTTTGGAGATTGCTAACTTGATTAAAACTTTTTCCACACTCTGAACAATGATACGGTTTCTCTCCTGTGTGAATGCGCTGGTGTTTTTGGAGAGTACTCTGGCGAGGAAAAGCCTTTCCGCAATCTAAGCAGTGGTACATTATTTTCTGAGTCTGTCCAAGGGAAGTGTTCGTCTGGAGAGTTTGCTGAGTTTCCGAGCTTCTGGGACTCGGACTCGGGCTAGGACTTGGACTCGGGGTGTTGTTTATTTCTAAAACAAAAAAAAGAGAGTAAGAATGAACAAACTGAAAGCAAGGAATAACAAGGTGTCTGACTTGCATTGTTACAGTTTACACGTTTCAGAAACAGTTGAATGAAAAAGAAGACTGATCCCACAACAGAAGATCTCCTACAAGACAACAGAAGTGAGATATCATTCACTATTTTACATAAACTAGTCAACCTCGTTGTTGTTTAATGGTTTAATGTTAATGTACACATGTATGCAAATGGTAATTAGCATTAGTTGGACCATAGTTATAAGAACATTCAGCAAGGTTTACACTTGTTCCATGCTTGTTCCATGCTTATTAGGGCTGTGAATCTTTGGGAATCTCACGATTCGATTCAGAATCGATTCTTGGGGTCACGATTCGATTTTTTT
>JAUZSU010000545.1:11688-45091 GCA_034780255.1 Parotocinclus maculicauda
GCTTCTGCATGATGATTGGATGATCTGTCTGAGGCTGAATCCCTTTTTGATTGACAGCGAAATGAGCGAATCATTTTGTAGGCCGAAATTGAGCTTCCCCTCCTTGAAAGACCAGCATCCGCCACTGGTATGTATGTATGTATGTGTATGTGTGCTGTACATTCCCTGTTATTAAGGCTATAAAGTCTCCTCTATACTCTTTAATTCATCCTAACCTCAGATGTCTCAGATTTAAGTCTTGTCTGTCTGGAATAGGGAACAAGCAAAAATACAAACAAGCGGTACTTGAGATATCAAGAGCTCTCCTCTCCTTACTGCCTATTAAAATGAGAGCTGCAGTCTTGATTCATAATAGCTCTGAATAGCCAGGAAAAATGTTCTCACAGCTTTAGAGCTTTATATTCATCAGTTAGTAGAGTTACAGGGAAAAAAACATCTATTGTGAACACTGTTGATTATGGGTTCCTCTTAGTCTTCCCTGTTTTTTATTTGTAGTACACCTTGTAAATATAATTTCCCTACCTGGGTCTACATGTGCCTTTTTATCTGAGCTGCTCCACAAGTAGCTGTGCAGCTTCATCACAACGACAGTTTCTGATAGTTGTTTTCTATCGTTATGTTGCTGGTACAGAGTTTACAGGTACAGTTCAGTTCATCAGCAGAATATATTGCGATAGAACAGGTCATACTTACTCAGATTGCGCCAATTTAGTGCAATCAGTTGACCACCCAGAGAAACCCAAGCAGACATGGGGAGGCCAAGAAAACTATGCACAGTAAAAGGCTGAGGTCTGGATCGAACCGTGGCTGCTCGAGCTGTGAGGTGGCTGCACTAACCACGTGCCCCACTGTGCTGTCTGAGCTCAGACGTGACATCAATCATTTTGGGCTTGTGATATCTATCAGTGAACTTACCTACATGACAGATGTTAAAAGCATGAAAAGTATTACGTGGATTCAAGATTGATTGTTGAAAAAAAGGTATATTAACAACATAAACAATAATTAGTGGTTTGTGTAGGAATAAAAAACCTTACTGGAAAACTCATCGAACTGAACAATAGTGCTAATGCTTACCAAATGTCCTTTGTGTAGCTGTTAATTATATACTGCTCATAAAAAATTGGGGGATACTTCAAAATGAAATCTCCCATAATGAAACATCCACTAATTTTTGTGAGCAGTGTATATATGAACAGTGCAGTGCATATATGTGACTTGGGAGGCCTAATGGTTAAGGTACTGGACCATGAACCAAAAGGTCCTGGATTCAAATCTCACCTCAAATCCCACAGTTGGGTCCCTGAGCAAGGCCCTTAACCCATAATTGCTTGGATTGTAGGACTGTATTAATTGTAAGTCGCTGTGGATAAAGGGCGTCTGCTACATGACATAATGTAAATAACGTAAATGTGTTTGTACCCTGTTAACAGACACTGTGTGATTTCAGAGCACCTCATAATCCTCCATGCTTATTATTCCTACACTTTATACTAGAAAACTCCCACATCTTATGTAATAGCTTGGCTCTTCAAGACAGTGTAAATTCCTCCTTCTGAAACAGTATTGGCATTATGTCACTGGAAAAGCTGTATCTCCGTTGTCTGTGCGGGGGAAACGCAGTCTTGCTCTAGCCTTAAAGGGCAGATGGAGTGACAGAGGGCAGACACCTCAGGTCATGGCTGATCTAGGACACTTAGACGTCTGGTAACAAACCCAGCCAAAATGATCTTGAAATCTCTGGTATAAGAGAGGCTACAGAAAAGCACATTATCTTGTTACAGAGTGCAGCATGAGGATGAATACAAATTTCCTTAAGCAGATCAAATGATTGTAGGTCTGTGAATGTGATAAGGATGGACAGGAGGCCCCTAAGAGTACAACAGAATACATCATATAACATTAGATCAAAAAAGGCAATGATGTCGTCAAATAATAACAGATCATACAAATGTGTGGAAAGCAATGGTCAAATTATGCATTATGTTGATTTTCTACATGAAAAGAAGGTAAGTTCTGTAAATAGTAGTGTTGTAATCTGCTAGAGCCAACTCCGTCGAGACTAAGGCGACACCAAAACCAGATTAAGATTTTTTTTCCTTAATATAAAAATAAACATAAGAAAATGGTGAAAAAAAATCTAACATAAGTTGAGTACTTCACTGATATAATATAATATAATATAAAGTTGAATATAACCAACAACATCCATTCTTATGACTATATGAGAAAGCATAATTATAATAATTCCAGATTTTGACGAGATGATAAAGTAAAGCAAGCAGGTGAAAATGCACATTGGAAGTCTTATTAATGTCCAATTAGTCAAAATAAAATGCGTTGACTGATTAAGTACTGAACAAGAAGAGCAAGAACTTGTTAAAGAACTTGTTAAACTAGTAAATCTGAGTCCACCTTTTATTTAGACATGCAGAGAAAGGAACCACTTAATCTGATTGAAAAGATTACAGATATTTATTAATGTAAAAAAACGTTCAGTTCCTAATTATCCTCAGACATATGGATTAGACTCACCTGGTTTTAACAACAATTTCTGAGTCCACCTTACCAAAAGTCCAAACAAGACAGAGTCGCGACATCGACCACTCATTTATGGTCTCGGGACTGAGATTGGACTTAAGTAGTAGTGACCTGATAAATAGAGGAATACAGATTTTTATAGAGGACTGCTCTGGGAAACCATTGATAATAAATAAATTACAAGTTATTCTGTAATATTATACTCTATAATTACAGGTGTTAGAGTTGCGCATGTGTACAATTTGCACACAGTCTGTATTAAAGGTTACAGTTAGTGCACTAATACCTGTATTTGCAACTCAACAGAATTTGTCCCTACTAATCAATCAAGCAAATTTCGAGACAAAAATAACCTAATTAGTCTGCGGGATGCATGTGCGAGTTAATTGTTTTGAAATTAGGATGAAATATTCAGACCTCCTGTATAACTGCACAGCACATGAGCACAGTATGGAGCAGCTGATTACTGATTACCTTACGCAACCCATTTTCACTGCTTCCTTTCTGATAACAAGCCCGCTGGAAGGGAAACAGAGGAGGGGCTTGGTGAGGCATTTCCACGGGTGACTCCACCTTCATTTGGGACTGGTAACAGTAATTCAGTAACAGCATGGGGCAGGACTCTGATTGCTCGACAATCAGCTGCTAAGCAGTGAAGTGTGTAACAGATCAAGTAACGCGTCCTAACTGTACTCGCTCCTGACATGGAACAGAAGGTCTTCTCTCTCCCATTCTCTATCGAACTCTCTACTCTCTATCCCTGTCTCTTTCTGTTTCACGTTTCCCCTTTTCCCCTTTTCACTTTTCCCTCTCTCTCTCTCTCTGTCTCTCTCTCTCTGCTTGTGTCTCGACTGCCAGGGGCTCTAATCTGATAAAAGAAGCCGAGAGGTGCGATAAGGCTGAGCCCCGAGCACCAGGCCCCCCTCGCCGGAGCATTTAGTATGCATAGACCCCAGCTATCTGCTCCACTGCACCTTGACTCCCACTGATCAGGCTGGCTGACAACAGCACCTCCACCCCCTCTGCCCCTTCCGCCCCCTCCACAGGCAGTCTCAACAGCACCCCTTTGCCCTGAAGGAGTATTGGGAGGGACAGAAATGCAAGGGCATGGGGCAGTAAGCCCATCTCCTCTCACTAAAGCTGCTAATCTTTACTGCCCCATTTTCACTGACTCAGTGTTGATGCTGATGCAGGAGCAGGTGTTTGTCCAGGCAACCAGCCAACTTTTTAGAAAGGGTACCACCTTTAGACAGGTTTTGTATTTAGATCAGATTGTAACAAAAATCATTATAAATCAAATTCTATACTCATCAAATCAGATTATAGACTAAAATGTATTCTGACATAGCAATAATATTATTAGCTGGCAGATTGCTAGTAGTGTAGTATAAAGGTTGTGTTAGAGTGGTTAATATGCTGTTACAGCTCCAGGGACATGGGTTCAAATTCAGGCCTGGCTGCTCCGTGCTCACTGGCATGTCATAAGTATGTGAGAGTGTAAAATCTTTTTTCCTTGCTTGTTCCTCCTAGCTTTGCATTGGACTAAACGGGTATATTAAGTGAATGAATGAATCATCCCATTATAACTTGTAGGAAACACACATTTTAAGAAGGCAGATTTACTGTATTTGATCTAAAAATAACTTTTCCAAACTTTTAACCCTTAAACTAACCCACCAAAACACATAATTAGTGCTTTTTTAAGCGGAAAAAGAGCAGAAACAGACTAGTAGGGAATTGTTAGTGTGCTTAACTTAACCTATTATCTATCCTAACCCACACTATGGACACCTAAATATAAATGTATTGTTATTTTGACAGAATTATTTTGAACACACATTTACAGTAGTTGATTTTAGTTTGTTATACAATGAAACAGCAAAAGTAGCAATATAGCCTAGTAGTGGACATCCATGCATTCATTCACATTCTTATCCCCTTAATCCTTCACAAGGTCGTGAGAAAGCCAATGCTTAGTCAACAGCACGGGGGCAAGGCAGGAACAACATTAAACAAGGTGCCAACACACTCCCATACCAGGGACACTTTAGTATAATAAATAAACATAAAGCATGCCTTTGGTCTGTGGGAGGAAACCAAAGCACCAAGAGTAAAACCACGGGGAGTACCTAGACCACTCCTTCTGGGCTCAAACCTTTTGTTCTGACTAAGGTGACAGTGCCACCCACCGATCCACTGTGCCACTCGTATATGATTATGCTAAAATTAAATCTATGGCTCCGTTCAAAATGGCACACTACGCTAGTGTGTACTGCATACTGCTTACCACCCCCTGTATTTTGTGTGCAGTACAAAAAAGTCTATTAAACAATGTACTTGTTATAAGGTTATTTATTCATATTTATCATGTAAAAAAGAATAGATAGTAATTAAACTATTTTATTTAAAAAAAATCTTAATCTGGTTTTGGTCACTGCTGGTCCTGGTCTTAACTCGAACTCAAAAAGTCTTGGTTTTGACACGGTCTTGACTACAACACTGTTTTCGGCAGGGAACAAACAGGGAAATTGTGGCACATTCACAACATAAATGAACATAAATACTTTCTCTGAACATAAGGGATTGCTTTGTGATAATCAAGAGGAAACTAGAATAAACGATGGCATATATTTTGTCATAATAATAATGCCATATGGTTTACCAAGGTCACAATGAAAATCGCGTGTGTGTTTTAAGCTGGTGACGCCTGTTAATTAAAGTTTGGGCTAAATTTCCCCAATATCCATTGTTTTACTTGTATTTCTCTTTCCTCTCTATTCTCTCTTTCCAAATATCTCTGGTCACTTCCTGGTCCCTGGCTGCCACTCACCCAGGAGCTGCGATAATGGTTGTGGGAGAGCAAGAAGCAGCTATCTTCCTCTACTGCTGCTGAAATGGGATTTGGACTGGGAGCTCAGGCAGAGACACTTATTACAGATCAGGGGCTTGAAGAGCTGCACTGGGCTGAGAGATGCCCATGAACACTGAGACGTTTGTTAGTTTTCACACTAACAATGGCAGATAAGACAAAAGCGCTTGTTTGCCATCACTCTCTCTCTCTCACAGCAGCCTGCTAAGAGTGCTCTGTTATCTGATGAGCCGTGATCACCTGCATAGACACACACACACACACACACACACACACATATGTCTACATAAGTCCAGTCCTTTTCTTTGACCTCGTCCTCATCTCTCAGCATGCAGTGTGCGCTCCTAGAGAGAGAAACTGGCTTGTTTTGTGGCCCTGTAATTTTTTCCCTCTCTGTTTTGCTCCCATTGGAGTGCTCTTCTGGCTTATTTTCCTTTATTTTTATCGTTCCATCTGGCTGCTAGTCACACATTAATCTAAATTCCAAACAGGGCTCTGCCAGTGGCGTTATCAACTCAAAGTTGATGTGAGCACCGGTCCAGGAGAGGGGAGAGAGAGAGAGAGAGAGAGAGAGAGAAACAACACACACCCCCATAAATTGATGCCTAGGAAGAGAGGTGGAGAGAACAGGAAAGGAGAGAACATACATGTGAGAATGTGAGTGTATTTGTGTATGCATGTTCTACATTGTGCCTGCATGCAGAAGTCTTAAGCATGACTTTAATCTTACAAGTTGCAAAAATCCTTTTAGCAGACCCGTGCATGATCATGGTTATGCAGTAGCCTTCAATAATAGGCTTCAATAATAATAATATTTATTTATTATTTTACAAATACTTACTATCAGCACACATCTTCTTGGATAGACAAATGTATGTATTAATTAAGACCTATTTCAAAAGCTCTGCTGTCATTATTGCATCACAACATGATTCATTATGTAGTCCAATGTAAACACACAGACATCAGAGTACAGATATGTGCCACGTTTTAGCAACTATGGTCTTACAAATCATAATACATTATACAAGGAAAAAAATCTGTCTTGTAATGATGGGTGTTTGCAGCCAGAAACAGCAGGCTACCTCAATAGCCAATAAACACTGTGAATCCAAAAGTCCATAATTCACGCATGTTTTTAAGTATCAACCTTCCTGGAACTTGCTTGCTCGTTAGCTCATGTTTGGAGTAGAATCTGTTCTTGTTTGCTCCCCCACCCCCTGTATATTCTCTCTCACCTTGAATGATTCACATTCACTCATAGTCTTTGTTTCATGTCTGATCTCCATGTGGCTGCAAAACTGTTTATCATATTTTTTGTTTTTGGTGTGTGTGTGTGTGTGAGAGAGTGCTAGAGAGAGTGCAAGAGTGAGTGAGCGAGTGAATGAGCGAGTGAGAGAGAGAGAGAGCAAGCAAGAGTGCGAGAGTGAGTGCGAGAGAGAGAGTGAGTTTTAGTGGAGGAAACTGGAATACCCGAAGCAAACCCATGTGGTAACAGGTGGGACATGCAGACTCCACACAGGATTAAACTGAGTAATAAATGCAATTGGATTTACATGGCCTATTGTACAACACTGTTGCAACATCGTAGAAAAAAATAGCATAGAGTAAAATGAGCAGCGAGAGATGGTGGTAAAAAAAAGACGAACTTTCTGAAAACTATTAAAAAAAAAACTTGATCTGCTTTTGTACCAAACAGTTTTAGAAATAAATTAGGCCATACTGAGCTTCCCTGAGAACTACATTCATTTGTGTGCGTTTTTTAGCTAGAACATCTGTTTTTTATATTCAAAATGCCATTTCTGACTTGAAGTCACTGTACCAAAAAACAATCTGTACCAATTACTATATACTTGCTCCACTATGTCTGGGCCAATTGCCATACTCTTACCTGTGGACCGCAAACTCATGTCCTCATGTTCAAACATTCCCAAGTTCCTGTAGTGTAAGTGTATGCAAAAGGGGCCACTTTCTCCAGCAGTTATTAGAACGATGAAAACAACTAAGTTCCTCCAGTACGATGGCACCTTTTGAGGGGATCCAGGTAAGAAAGGGGAGCCCACCTATCTCTAAGTGATGACTACAAGATTAAGTTATTGAGTTCTTGTCTTGCTGATTATTAAGAAAGTCATATTTTGAATAGAGTATTGAGAAAATAAACCAGCTTTAGTTGATTTTGAAAGACCTTGTTCCTGAGCAGGAAGATTAAGAACATAGTATTATAAAGTATATTACAGACCTCCTCTGACCACAGGAGCACAGAATATGAGTGCCACACTAGGGGGAAGTTCACGGGAATCTCCTGATTATAGAGTGAGAGACCCTGGCAACGTCTGGCATCGGGGTGCCTGATTCAGCATGTCAAATAAGACCTCCTCTTCTCTGCACGCACCGGTCCTGTGCACACTGCGTTTCATTTCACACTCGCTTTGCAAAGAAAAAACAGCAGATTCAACAGCGCTTTCCATTAACCCCATTGTTGCCACCCCTTCTGGCATGTCAACAATTTTTTGTTTGTTTGTTTTAATTCTTTCCACTCTTTGGCCAGAGTGGGAATAATTAGGGCTGTATTGAAAACTAATAATGTTATGGATTAATGTGTGAGAACTTGACAGAAGAACATCATTGAGTGAGACAAATCCATGATATAAATTGGCAGACAAAGCACGAGGCAGTCAATACGGATTACTGCTAAGCCTCTCCTCTTTGTCGGCGTTTGGACTGGCATCGATAGGCTCTCACAGGTCTGCACAGCCACGCTCTGCCAGGCGATGGGTTCAGGGATGGGGAGGTGGCTCGGGTGTGGGGGTCCTGGGCATCATGCCACATTGTCCCCACCCCCATCCGGCATGCCGGCATCGAGCCCAGGCACTGTACTGGCACAGTCACAGCACACTCACAGCTGGGCAAACACTCCAACCAGTGACAAAATAAACACCTCAGAAAGAGAGGTAAGGCAAGAACAACTGCAAATCGTAAAACTGAGAAAGTGTCATACCCGGGTTATAATTTAGGTAAAGCACAGACTGAAATATGTGGAAAAACATTTTCAAATTATTAGTAAGACCAACTAGAGCAATGTCATTACATTTTGTTCGGTTTCAGGGGAACAAAATCAGAAGAAACATATACAAATGCTAATTCTGCCTTAATCCTAACTTTATTTAAATAATGTAAATGAATATGAATTTTCAAGGAACAGATCAGACAAAAAACACATTTATCTAATTTGTTGATTCAAGGCATTTTTAGTATTAGTATAATAACAACTCAATTTCATCACACAAAGTACTGTAAAACTACAAATATATTCTCCTGGCCTGCAAATAAACTAAAAGTTAATAATTTTCCACTTCATTAATTCCATCATTCATTTAGTTTCATACCTGCTTAATCCAGCTTTGGGCCACAGGGAAGCAGGGCATAATTGAAAGGCAAGAGATAACATTAGATGGGGCACAAATCCATGTCAGGGCACATGCACACACACACACACACATACACACACACACGCTTAATCGCACTGGGACACTTTAGAGATGCCGACTGACCTAATGTATGTTAGCACCCAGAGAAAAGACAGGGAAAATATGCAAACTCCACACAGAAAGATTCTGGGCCAGGAATCATACCATATATTCACAATTTTATATTCACATTTTATTATATTCTTCATAATACTATGTTCACTTGAGTTTATTATAGTCTAAATTTAATAACATTACATAGTGTTCATTAGACAAATATGCATGGGGTCAATTGACAAAGCCTCTTAAAAACAAGTGGCCTAGTTCAAAATATACAAAAATTATTAACCAATAATAATAGAATAAGTTCCAATCAGGGCTTTTTTATGTTTCTGTATACGGGTTAGGTCCCATCTTCTCACAGCTCCCACCTGGTACTTTTATTCAATGGCCATTTTATCAGGTTAATTTACAACATAGGACTGTCAATGACCCTTAATTGTATTAAAAATAGAAAATAAATGAATAAATGGATCTGCGATAAAAGAGCACTTTTTTGATAACTCTAACCCAACTGAAATTATCAGTGGAATTTTATATTTGGACTTTTATATAATACTATATTATATTACCAATGGAAACAAACCAGTGGAACATGACAAGCATCAGACCTGTGTTGCTTGCTCCCCACTTATTGGTTTATAATTATCCAATGAGTGGACTGCTTGTGCATAAAAGATAATAGGCAATCCCATATAGGAGACAGGAGTAATCAGTGTAAGGGGAATACACTGTCATATTTTACAATAAAAGTAGGCAAAAACATTCTGTTTATGGATTGATGCTCCATGTGGTAATTAAAAGTAATTAAATCATTTTTACTAATCAAAAAATATTCCAAAATGAAATATCCCCTACTTTTTGTGAGCAGTGCAATAATGACACTTCTAAACATATTCTCAAGAGTCAAAAGGGTTCTTAAGGACTACAGTTAGGGTTAGAAAAAGACACTAAAGACTTATCCCAGATCTCTTCTGTAGAGGAGTCTGTGATGGGTCATTTTTTTAATTATTAGTATTATTTATCCAGTGTTTATATTAATTAATTTGATTAATCAAATTCATCATCTAAACACAATTTTGTAATAAATATTGCCATGGCATATTGTTTCTTTGAGTTTTTGTTTAAAATTTCTTTCAGTAGGGCAGCACGATGGCTCGGTGTTTAGCACCGCTGTCTCACAGTAAGAAGATCCCGGGTTCAATCCCAGGGTGGAGCGGCCTGCGTCCCTTCTGTGTGGAGTCTGCATGTCCTCCTCGTATCTGTGTGGGTTTACTCTGGGTGCTCCGGTTTCCTCCCACAGTCCAAAGACATGTGTGTTAGGTTAATTGGTGTCTCTATAAATGGCCCTTTGTGTGTGCATGGCTGTGTGTGTGCCCTACGATGCATTGGTGCCTCGTCTAGGGTTGTTTCTGCCCTTGCACCCAGAATTTCCTGCCCACGACCCCTTGTGGATTAAGTGGAGGATAATAAAGAAATGAATGTCTTTCAGTAATGCTAATTAAACACTATTAATTCACATTTTCACATTCACTGACAGTAAAATCTAATGCTTTTACCACGTTACTTATCTGTAAATCAACTAACCCAACCCTCAGATCGACCCTTCTTTTTATCCTTCTTACCGAAGATAGCACGTATGCCATTTATCTTCTGCATTCACGTTTAGTAAGGAGGCCTAGCTGATACTGCAGCATAACTATTAATGTGACAGCATATGTAAAGCGCAGATGTAAAAAGTCATTTTCAGAGCTGAAATCTCTGAATACCCACAATTAACAATGCTCCTGGATTAGACTGAAGTCAAGATAAGTCTGTTATTAAACAATCCTATTAATAAAAGCACAATATAAAAACATTTAGTACAGTACAATAAAGTAATTATTTGTATCTTTTATCAAACTTAATAAATTATTTGATAAAAGATTGGTAGGATTTGACTAAACACTTACCAAAAAAGTCTGTCAGCAGGAGCAACAAGGTCTCGCTTACATTCTTTTTCTGTCATTCAGATGTGAGTTAGATATTTATACAACAGATGGTTTAGTGTGTAGCAGAAGTAGAAGGTCCCGAGTTCAATTCCAGAGGCCTGGGTCCTTTCTGTGTGGAGTCTGTATGTCCTCCTTGGGTCTGTGTGGGTTTACTCTGGTACTCTGGTATCCTCCTACAGTCCAAAGACATGTGTGTTAGGTTAATTTGTGTCTCTAAAGTGGCCCTTAGTGCATGACTGTGTGTGTGTTTCCTACAACCGATTGGCCCCCATCTAGGGTTGCTCCTGCCCTTGCGCTCAGAGTTGCTGGGTGGACACCTGTTGGCCTGCATTCCCATGTGGATTAAGTGAAAGATAAGCAATGAATTCTTAAGACTTTGCCATTAAAGCAAACAATGTATGTTAAGCGGTGGCTACCTGTTCTGGTTTTGTCATTCAACCTACTCTAATTCCACTACATAGTCGGTACAACCACTCCGTTTGCCAGACGCACAACGGCCACTGAGCAGGACGGAAAAATCAATTCAAATCCAAATGTGTTTCCATTTATAAGCATCACCAGCACATGCCTGCAGTCAGTACATGTGACCGTACTGTACATGTCTTTATTTAACACAGAAAGGGCAGAAGAAGTAGAACATGGCATTGTAACAGAAATATGTCAGGGTTGAGAGCGGGTGGAGAATCGTTTTATTAGTCTCATTCATGCCTTCATTCATGCTTGCTTCCTAATTCTTTAATTTTTATGTTAATGGCCATCAGTGTCTGAATGAGACTATTTTGATGACATATCTCCAGTCTTGATCCATAGCCAGCTTATTGCCCCGGTGAAAATAGTGGCCAAATCCAGAGCATAATTGGCTGAGGGAAAATTTGGTGCAGCTGAGGCTTTGCATTCAAATGGGTGGCCGTCTAAGCCGAGGCCCTGCTCTGTTTTATCGTGGCTTTACAGCCAGCAGCTTGTTTATGAATAAAAAATCTGGCGTGAAACCAGAAGAGTGAGTTGTCTTTGTTTTGTCAAGTGTGCAGAGACAAAATGCTTCTCACACTCTCCTCTCTCATGTCTCACATCTCTCTCTCTCTTGGTATCTTGCTCTGTCTGTTGCTTTCTCCCTCCCTCTCTCACTTTTTCTTTCTCTCTGTCTCTCTATCTCTCTCTCTCTTCTATCTCTAGGGATCTGCTGCGTAGATGAACCCCAAGCCCCCCCACCTGACAAACTGTTGCCATGGGAATTGCTGTCCCTTGGTGATCTTTAGATGTAGCCCCCACCTCCCGACCCCAATCTTCCAAACAAACCCCAACACACACTACTGATGTGGGGAAAACAGAAACTACCCCCCCATGCACGCATAGGCACACTCTCAGTCACTGAACACATGCACCCTTGCATCCATTTTGCACTCCAACAAGTTCTGTTAAATATTCATGATGCATAACCACAAGAGGTAGTGTTCTCTCTCTCTCTCTCTCTCTCTCTCTCTCTCTCTCACTTTCTCTCTCTCTCTCACACACAGCCTCTGTTTTGGGCCGTTAAAGAAAAAGCTGCACTGACATGACAGGCAGTTCCTCTTTGATGGATTTATTAGCACTCACTAGGTGCCTTTAAAGTCAGCAGTGAAGAGGCCACGGTGCCCTGTGCGACATCTTGCATTACCTTTCACCCACCCACACATACAAACACATGCACACTCATATACTATTGCTCTGACATACTGACTTTTATCTATATACAACTGTTGTTAATATCTAATAACTAATTGGACTGTACAAAGTATGTACTCACTACTCCCCAGTTTGGTGCAAAGAAGTCTAGATGAGAGTGCTAGAAATGAATTTTAAGGACACGTTACAGCCAACAGTCTGCCTGCCCATATGCCCAAAACCTGTGTAGTTCTTTTTATGCCTGAAGAAGATTTTCCACCATTCCACCAGATTTTCCTCTCTTCATAGCTGTGTGCCCTGGTATTTCCAAGGAAATGTGTTACCACTAACTGGAATGCAGGCCCATGCAGCCTTTTCCTTGCCATGCAGCAAACAGTGAAACTCCTCATTTTGCAGAAGCGCACAAATCTGAGGACCAATGAAGACTCCTTTCTTTATCTTTGTTTCACTCAACTTTGGAAATGTACACAAATTGAAATACTTCACCATTTTTGACCAACAGTAAAAATGCTGGCTGGGTGACTGATAGAGGGAGTATGTAAGAGCTGTGTGATGCATGTTTAATTAGGGTTGCATCATCTAGCTTTCATTTGTCATACAGGGATGATGCAATATTGATGATGCTATCTTTGCCTAGATTTGTAACAGAGACTTTGAGAAATATCTACGCTCCCCTGTATCATGAAAATTAGAGCAAATTAAAAAATGTAAATATTATTTTTGTTTTCAGCACCTCAAAATTATTTAAGTTTAACTTTTCCATGCCTGAATCAATTTGGCCGTAGACAAGTATTATGTGTGTTTGTGCAAATTAGGACCCTAGATTATTGTCTAACGATCGTTACTAACCTTACCATACTAAGTAGTAATGTAGAGGCAAAGTGCAGTTAGCCTAATGTTAAAATGCAGTGTGGAATTAGTTTTCTTAGATAAACCCTATGTGAGAAAACAAATAGAAGAGTACCAATAAAATGTATCGATCTTGGTTATTAATAGCATAACTTTTGTCACTATATATTGCAATAAATAAACAATTGTATACAAACTTACAAATTATTAAAAGTAATATGTAATGATTATATCTGAAAAATAACTTCATATGCTTAGAGGTTACATGATGAAAGCTGTGTGCAGATTCTATTCTTCATGTCAAGAAATGCTTTTGTTCAAAGGCTGCCTAATGTGTGTGTGCGTGCGTGTGTGTGTGCGTGCGTGGTTGTGTGCGTGCGTGTGTGTGTGTGTGCGTGCGTGTGTGTGTGTGTGCGTGTGTGTGTGTGTGTGTATATATATATACAGAATATTATACAGACTAATTTGACCTAAACTGGTTTATTTTGAACCTTTTCCATCACAAATCCCTGTAATATAAATCATTGATTACATTAATTGAAATTTTTACATGTATGTTATTGTACATTTATACTGTGAACTGTAAGGGAAAAGTAACTTAGAATAAGCTGACCATGAATCTGTGCTTAATTCTGCTAGCTGCTTCCATATCAGCACTAAAGTCTGTCTGGTTCCATTTGTGTGCATGCACAGACTGAGAAAATCAGTTGAAATCAGAGTGAGTATACATGCGCTGAGACATTCAGTAACTAAGCTCTCTTGATCAGATTTCTTAATTTAGATTAACTTAGATTTCCGGTCCATAGTTCGATCTAAGGAATCTAAGCATGTTGTTCACATGACCACTTAAATAATTAAGATATATATACATGTATATTAATTCGATTTATTAATCTGATTTTTGGTCCTTAGTTTGATCGAAGGAATCTAAGCATGCTGTTTACATTCTTCCATCTGTAGGATCGTTTTATTTAGAACTTTCAGCCATGGAATCTGTTCTAAATTGACACATTCTTTATGTATTTTATATAAACGTTTAGCTGGGTTGGCATGGTGGCTCAGCAGATAGCACTGTTGACTCACAGCGAGAAAGTCCTGGGCTCAATCCCAGGTGGAGACATCTGGGTCCTGTCTTTGTGGAGTATTTATGGCCTTCCCATCTCTATTGAGTTTACTCTGGGTACTCAGTTTTCCTGCCACAGTCCAAAGACATGCTTTAGGTTAATCAGTTATGTTAAAAGTGACCATAGTGTGTTTATGAGTGTGCAAGTGTGTGTGTGTGTGTGTCCTATGATGGATTGTTGCGCTGTTTAGGGTTGTTCCTGCCTAGCGCCCTATGCAGCTAGCTTTCTCATGAGCCTGATAAGGATTAAGTGAACAAGAAAGTGAATGTATGAGTGAGTGAGTGAGTGAATAAATGAATGAATGTTTGGTTCAGTGCGTAAATGGTTTCCAAACTATTTCTGCAGTGCAGGACAGGATGCTCCATTGAGCCCTCCCACTTTTTATTGAACAAAACAAAATCTAAAGTCAAATCAAAAGTGACAACTCATCCTTCAAATGAAAGAGACAAATCCCTTTTAGAAGGAGAAATTATTACAAGTGACATGCATTATGTATCTTATATTTTTGCTGAGTAACAGCATTCATTGCTTTCATCATTTGCTCATCCAAGCAAAATGGAGTCCACAGTGACAGACACTTCTTTAACAGTCATGTTAAAATGTCATGTTATTTTGCTACAGCTTTTAAAAAATATTTTATATTTTCCTTCAACGCTGCAGCCACGTCCTCTGTGGCCATGTTTGGCTAGAAAGTTCCTCAAAAATGGACCAGTTTCTAATTTTGTTTTGCGTCACCCCAAATATTTCTGTTATTTCAATATCCTGCCACTGAAAACCTCCCTCACTGTAGTCATCCTTTTTCCTCTTCTCCTCAGTGTGCATTTATGGCGAAAGATGGGTTGGAAGTACATACAAGTCACATGAATTCTGATCACAGCATTCTCGAGCCATGTATTAGATATGGCTTAGGTTAGATCTGAAATGATCAGATTTGCGTGTCTGAACAGTTTGGAATAAATCTGTATCCCATTAAGACACAAAATCAGAATTGTGCCAATTCAGCCAGGGAGTACAGTTTGACAGTATCTGACTGAACTCGTACAGTGACAAAGGGATCTTCTATAATGATTTAGCAGCCTAGAGGAGGTTGAGGGTAGAGCTTCGGGGCAGCTAGTCTTGCTCTTACCTGGGTGGCACAGCATTGGGGCCATGCTAAGCCCTTCTCTACTCGCCTGAGAGGACCGGCAAGGCTTGGCCAGGCATGCTGCGGAGCCTGCTGACAGCCTGCCTGCTGAACCATCTGACACACATTCACACCTTTCCCTGCTGGGCACGGTGGGCCTCTGCCACCCCGCCTAGCCACGCAGCACAGTGTGAGCTGCTTTCTCTCACAATGCCATGCTGTTTGTGCATGTTTGCATGTTTGTCTTAGCATGCATGTGTATTTGCTTGTTGTGTTTGTGCCTGTGTGTGCTCCAGGCTGACATGTGTTCAAAGTCTGTCCTCACGTTACACACTGACATGGAAGCTAATGAAAAGATCTGCGTTTCTCCATATGCACCGAGGTTTTCACTCCGCCGTGCTGGTGATGAGGTCGGCCGGGAGCTCAGGAACTCTGACATATAGGTTACCAGTTTGGCCGGTCTTATCTTAGTGTCCCTCTTTCTTTCCTTCTCCCAACTGGGAATCACCTAGGCTTGCCAGCCATTTCACTGACGTGGCAACAGTCTGCCTGCCCATATGCCCAAAAACTTAGCAGCATTCAATCAGTCTCTAGCAGCATTCGATCAGTATAGCAGTCGACCCATTTCCAGTCCTAATGACAAGTCAACCATATTTTCATTGTTTATTTATTCCAGAGAGCAGACGTCCCCCCTCTGTACCCTTGCACGTATTGTTATTGCTCAGGCAAGCCTCAGGTTTGAGATATGCTAAATGAGCTCTTGTTATCAAATAAAATCGTTCGGATTAAACGCTTTCCAGCGCTGTAAATCCCTCTATGTGTTCTCCTTCCTATCTACCCTTCTACCATGTCTAGCTGTCTCTCACTCTCTCCCCCCTTGTACCCACCCTCTCCATCTCCTTCCTTGCCTCATCTTCTCCTTCCCTGTCTGGCCGGGTCTTCTAATCTCTTGTGCCCGGGCAGTGTGGCACACACTGGCCCCTCATAGGCCCACAGATGCCTCCTGTCCACAGGGGCGCTTCCTGCGCAGATGTGCCACAGGGCAGATACGGTGCAGGGAGCCACGCAAGCGTGCCAGTTTGAGCCGGGGGCCGTGTCCCTCTCCCGACGCCACCCAAACGGTAGCAGGCCAGATGCTGCTTCGCATTATCGTCCGTGTCCTATCTGCGATGTCCTCCAGCACGTGCCTGCTTTCCGCTGACTCAATCGGATTTTGATAGTTGTACTTTTCCCAGTCGCTGGCATCTCTTAATCAATGTTAATTGGCCCCGATTAGCATATGTTAATTAATGATATTTACTTCAAATTAAAGGTATGAATTGTCCCAGAGGGTTTCCTGTTCATCTAATTAGAACCAATTAGCTGCAATTAACACGTGTAAATGAGATGCTATTGAGTCCAAAACAAACAGTGTGTAGCCTGCCCGATTCCCATGCAGTTTAACCTGGGCTGTGTGTGTGGTGGAGTGGCGTGAGCCTTTCATGGCACACACAAACACACACATGTACACACACACACAGACACACACGCGCATACACACACTAGCTGTTAAAAAGAGGGCAGGCTGGCAGATCCACCGCCAGGATTTTGAGCTCTACCATCTGACACTTCTTAGCAGATTGTCGTTGTTTCCATAGCATTTCACAAAGGATGGATCATGTAACGCTCAGCACGCCATGCTGCTTGGCCTATATTCATGTACTTGGAGGTTTTTTGGATCTATAACCTCAGGAAAAATTACGTCTCAATTTTTGTAATCATTCAAATGCAGCCTAGTTAATTTTTTTGTATCAGGACTTAGCGATTGTGTTCAGCACAGCCCGTGATTGCTGATTGTTGTGTTCAGCTGAAATTGGCTGAAAAATACATTATCTTTACACTCCGTAAACAAGCAATTATGTAGTATCCAAGAGTAATTTGACGGAAATGTGTATCAAAGAAAAACGTGCATCCTATTCTCATTTAGAGAAAAGGCATTTTCAAAAGAACTACAGAAAGTACATTTCTGGAACGTTAAGACTTCCAACTAAAAGGCTTTAAAAGCCCAAGAGTCTAAGGGGCATTCAGTAACTTAAACACACCTCAATCTGTATAGGTGGAGATTATTTCATTTGATTTTTACCCCTGAAGACGTTGGCAAGGCTTTTGAATAAAGCTTGAGAACAGTTTCTAATCTTAAGTTTGCATTTTTCTGGGTGTCGACAGCAATCTGGCACTGCATGGTCTGCATTAGTCTCCAGGTTTGACAGTGGAAATAGAGAGTGCCTCAGATACTTACTGTTGTAACAATCGTGGGGTTTCTGAGCTCAGCGGCAGGGGGAGAAGCCACATTGTTCGGCGATAAGAGAAAAGGGAAATACACGCAGAGAAAAGGCAATCCGAGGGGCTGAACAAATCTTGAAGCGGCATTATGAGATGGTAAACACGCTGGAGGGTAAGAGGCAGCAGATTTGCTGTTTCTTATTTTGGTGACTTGCTGTATTCGGAGAGGAGCACAAAGGGTGGAGGGGTACAGTTCAGAGGCAGAGAGAACAAGTGCCCCACTAAGGAAGAAGCAAAGACTTAAGAAGGAGGAGGAATTAACAGACAAGTGCAAAAGCTCTTCAATAGAAACCTCTGCCATAACATAAACTGCTCAAGGTTTCTGGCTTCTTACTTTTTATATATTCCTCCCTTTTTATATCCTTCTCATATTTAGGATGTACACAGATAATATATTTATCTTAAGAGTCTTATTGACTGTTATTAATATGGATATGATTTATATCTTAAGTATATGACATGATCTACTCAATATATGAATGTACAGCACTGTACCAAAGTCTTAGGTCGCCATTATATTACATATTATAATGTTTTAACAACAGTGTAATAACTATATAATCATTATTTCTTGATCTAGTTTATTATAATACAACCAGAAAATACATGATGCAGTAAAAATTAAAATTTGAAAGGCTAAAGAGTATTTAGTGTGATCTCCCCTTACACCAAGTTGACTCTTCTACAGTCTGAAGAGACCAAACAGGACTGGTCTTTATGGAAGAAAACACATAAGGAACCATTTTTTGGAAAGGGAACAGGGTGAAAAAGATATGCTAAAGCTCACAAAGATATGTTATATGTGGTCATTATATCAATGTTAAAACAACAAATCTAATGGCACATTCAGTCACAGTACTTAATGTTTTATAATTTCCCGGAGTAAACCCACGAGACACAGGAAAGACACAGTCAGCTCCACCCTGGGATTGAACTCGGGACCTTCTTGCCATGAGGCAGCAGTGCTTGCCACCGAACCACTGTGCTGCCCTGTACAATAAATGTAATATGAAAATGCAGTTACAATATATGTTACAATACTGTCTGATCTAATAAACTAAACCATTCTAGATAAAAAAGGTAATTGTTTTAATGTTTGTGACTTCCAAAGAACTGAGTCACACCACCTCAGAAGGTTAGTTATATAAATACTCTCCATATTTTTCTTAAATGCAGACAAAAATAAAAGCTTCATTTTAGATTTGTAAAAATGTTTGATTCCAGTCTGTTTCAGTAAGTTTATTTAAAATGTATAGATAAACAATTTGTATGTGATATACCATCTCTGTCTGTCTGTCTTATCTTTGTGTTAAATACAGTGTTCATACGAAAATAACCAGTGAAATATGGAATATATTTGTATATTAAGTAAGTATGTGCGTAAAGCCACAACCACTTTTGTTCACCTAATTGTATTGCTTTTAATGTTTATATTTTAATTTAATCTGTAAAGGTAGTATAGTTCCTTTAAATCTGCAGGAATAAACAAAATAAGGCTTTATGAATAAAATATGGCATGGAAGCATAAGTCTTTCTGCTCATTTATTGAAATTTAAGTCAGTGTAGTGAATGTATGCCACTTTAATAAGTGACTTACAACAGTATGTCATTTTTCCATAATTACTTTAGCACATAGTTAACACAGTGTCAATTGTTCAAGTACTGATTTGTCTGTTGTGAATATTGAATAAGGTGCAACAATGTTTAAGCGCATAACTCTCTCAAGACAATTCTGCAACATAAAAAACAAAGCATCATTTGACCTTTTTGTTCAGCAATACCAGCCTGTGTGTGTGGGTGAAGTATATATATCATCGTGGGAACCAAATGTACCCCCAAGGTAAGGAGGTTTTATTACCTTATGGGACACTTTGCTGATCAACACAAGGAAAACTGCTTGTTTACAAAAACTGCAACCAGTATATTTGTTACTGAGGTTAAGGATAAATAAAAGTATAACATAATAGTATAATAGAGTAATAGTTTGCTAAAGTAATATTATGTCAATGGAAAATCCACACAATGATAGAAAGACAAACTTCTTTTCTGTATATGTGCAAGAGAGAGAGAGAGAGAGAGATAAAGAGAGAGCATAAAGCCTAGACTCATTGCTAATGTTCTCCGTGTCTAAGCCTTAAGGAGACTGAACTCTCACCCGTCCCCCCCGCTGCTGAGCAGAGATAAAACTTTCCGCTTCCTTTTTTCCAGCTAAGAATTATGCCGGGAAGTCGATAACAGCAACACAATCAGCTTTTACCTAGAGGATTGGGCACAGGTGAATAGCATGTCCCAGCTCTCCACGCTGACACACAGACAGCGCTATATAGCACACCTGTGGGCCTGTGGAGAACCACTTCATCCTATTGTGAACACGACCAATGAGGAGAAAAATATCCTAACAAGGAGGCTTTTGTCTGTGTAGCACTACATGTCGAAGAGATATTTGTCTGCACCTGTGATCACCGTGAGCCTATCTTAATTATTTTCTCTTACACGAGGCAGTTCTCAGGTGTGCTATCAGCAATCGATCATAGTTCAAATCTTGATGTCCTGTTCTTGGGCTTATGTGACTGTGGACTGACAATGACCCACCCAGTCCTCTATCTGTCTAACACAGCCAGAGTGGAAATTAAAACTGTGGCACAGGAAGAAATAGTTTTAAGTCAAACCCAGTAAGTCTCTACAGAGCTGAGATGCAAATTTAAGAATAACAAATAGCACCATAAAGGGATTAAAGAACAGCAGGATCTGAGGCTTGTGCACCACCTGTCAATACATATCTGCCTTTGTTTGTTTCTGGTTTTGGGTTATATTTTACGATTTACAAAGATTGAATACATTATCACACCAATGATTTTCATAATCCACCCAGCTCTTATATTTAACACCGTCATATTGTCTGGGAATGACATTTCTTATTTCTTGAATCTAAAACCCATCTTTAATCCGGTTCTCCTCAAACCCTTTTATTTATTCAGCACTTACACAGAACCTACATAGTGCATCTGTTAAAACTAAGCAAGCCACAGGAATATATTCAAAGTGATGGTTCCCCTGTGTACTTGATTCATGAAGCCTCTCAACATTTTCCTGCTAGAAACTGTATCTGCCTGTCCATCTATCTAAGAGAGATATACAGTTATCTGCGGGCTGAGGCGAGATTTATTTTGCACACTAATGCATACACATGAGGCGAGAAGCTCTCTAATGGCCGTCTATGCACTTTTGTGTGTTATGGGTGAAAGCAGGAATGAGTGTGATCAACCTGCGATGTGCTGATAAGAGGATTCCTGAAGGAGTGATTAGCATCAGGTTTGTCTTCCAGTACAGGGATTACATATAATTTATTAGAAAGCTGGTTTTACAGAAAATTTTGGTTGTTAATTCCTAACAGCCAGAAGACTGATGCAAGAGGAGTCACAATTTAAAAAGGTATTCGGATATAATACAACATACTGCTATGTTATAATAGTTATTAGATAAAAATACTTTTTTAACTAAAATGGTATTGAATGTAAGATTAGGTATACAAACTAGCAGTCTTTATTCTCTATTTAATCTGTCTCTGGCAGAGAAAACAAAACGCAAAGCATATATATACTCACAATACAAAAAATTTGGGATGTGTGACTGAAACGGCATGTAATGCTTTTGGGTTTTTCACTGGGTTTTTGTAATATTTTGGGGGGTTTTGCCACTGCAGGTAGACCTGTATGACCATATGCTTTGTTTCACCTGCAAACTCAGTTACTTCCCTCGCACTATGGCCTTTGGCATGTCAAATGCAATCCTTCTTTTTTGCCAATCATTAACATCTGTTTTCGGATCCATTTGCCACACATTGATTGAGACATTTACTCCACTGTACCACCTCTTCTCAATCTATAAATCCCGTTACACATTCCACAGATATTTATAACCTGATCAATCCTGAAGAAGAACCAAAAAAGATCAAGCCGTGATTGATCGTGACCTTTTCTTACAGGTCACCGGACTTAAATGTTGTTACATATAGAGGACACATGATGACAGAGAAAGTAACAAATGCAGTAATGTTCTTTGCAATATTGCAAAATCATGTTGGGATAGCATAGATCATAAGATTATGCACAACATGTGGACTCCATGCCATCTTGGTGTGATCTAACCTTACACTTAAGCAATAAGAGCATGTGGTAAATCGAGATGCCAAGTTGACCATTCTATAGTCTGAAGAAGCTGTATGGATACAAGAATGGTCTTTTTGGAAGGGTAGCAACCAAGAGCCCACTTTCTTGGAAAAAGACCATGGTGGAAAAGCTAATATATGTGAGGGGAACTGGCAAAAGCAGGCACTTCTTGCCAGATCAGATCAGGCACAGAGCCAAGGCCAGTTAACGCCAAAAAATCAATACTCTTTCATAGGTGAGACCTTTGGATTTTTTTTTTATTTTTTATTTTCAAAAAATCTCACTTTTGAGAACACACAGGTACTCACCTGCCTAGGCAAGAACCTGTGTCTGATATATTAATGATAAAGTGAGGTGCCCCCTTCATTTAATTCATTAATTTAAAAAGACTTTCACTTCCCAAAATAATTTGATTGATATTCCGACTAAAAGGTTTTCTTTAAACCATGTTATTTAGAAGTATCCATTCAGAAAAAAGCCCAACTAAGAAAAGCACAGAAAATTGACACAGTTTGCCATTCGTTTTAAAAAACTTCCCATTGAAATGGGAAATGGGAAATTTGCCTTTCCTTTTCATCGTCATCTATTTAAATATGGTAAAGGTATGCATGCTGAATGAATCAATTTTGTCCAAACAGCCAATCTAATGATGGTATGCACATTTCTGAAGTTGGTCATAACTTGGTCAGTTTTTATCCGATTTTAAAAATTATTTGGAGTTTGTAAAGCTTTATGTTTCTAGTTTTTAGATAAAACATTACATCAATTTTGCATTTTTGTGAGAAAAATAAAAAATGTTTTAATATAGTTTAAAGCTTAAGCTAAGTTTGTAATGAAGATCAGTGGAAAAGAGTATTATGGAGTATCGAATCCAAGTTTCCAATCCATTTTTGGGTCAAAGTGTCAACACTGTGTTATATATATAGTCATTATAACGTGGCTGAATCAACTAATTTAATGGTGGCCAAAAGCTTTTGCACAGTGTTGTATTTCAATAAACATTTGTATCAGTAATAAAAACTCAGCCGCAGCTGGAATATTATTTCTCTAAACCATCAAAAATAGAGAGCTGAACACTGAAAGCCAAGTTGACTAGAGATCGCAGAAATCCCTGGATCAATCCTGACCTCAGACTTCTGTGTGTAGTTTGCAGGTTCTCAAAGTTTTCTATAGTTGTTTATTCATTATTGTAAGTTTATAATATAAAACATTAATCATTTTTACTCTCTCTCTGCATGAACAAGTTAAATTGCTCATCATTTAAAGTATTCTGGCTTATTCTTATAATCCCGACAGGTTTTCACCACAGCCACACACACACTTCTGTATGAATAGCATAAATTTCTGGGTGTATGCTCCTTTAAAGTGGTGTGCTATTTAGTCCGAGGCCTGCTTCAATGCTATCAGCCATCTGGACCCACCAGACTCAGATAGGGGTGAAGGTGTGTGCCGTTCTCGTGGCCCTGACCGCCTGTCAGCATGCCATTTATAGCCGGCAGCCTCGGCCCTATCTGGCCAGAAACTCAAGGGTGTGAAGATGCCAGCAGCATGCTTCGCTGAAGACAAATCAGCCCCGTTCCCTCGTAAAACACGCTCAGGTCATGACCTCCTCACCTTTTCAACTTCTCACTACCGCAGAGACGCCTCCCCCCACCCTGAGCATGGCTTCCCGCAGTGCGTACCTGATGGCTCGCTCAGGCACGCGCTCACAGGGGAAAAGGAACAGTGAGGCTGTCTCACTGGAGTCTGCTATACGCTGCTGTACGCGGAAAACTATTTGCATGCCCACCTTCTGTTTCATCTCTGTGGGCTCAGCAGGTGACCAGGAATGGCTGCGGGCTGAGTAAAGCAGCCTAGTTATCGCAACATACACCATATAATGCAACAAATATCTACTCAAGTAGAACAGGAGATGGAACTCCATCTGCTTACGGTATTGCGGAAGGTCAGAAGAATATGTGTGTAAAACACGAGACTGTCTCATCAGATACAAGTGGTATACAGAGCCTTATGGAAGACCCCAGCATGCTGCTAATGGGAGTATGATCCAATATCTTTCTTGTAAAAGCCTTGTACAGCATCTATAAGTAGCTACCTGTAATGAAATCATCAACCATGCAACGTTCTAATGGATCGGACCTTATTTCTCCTGTCGTCCTTGTGGGCGATGATGGCGTCTCAGTGGTTAACATCTTCACTACTAATTTGAAGAACTGATTAGCTCAAGAACTCAAAAACCAAGTTGCTCTTGATAAAGGCAAAGCATCCTGTGTAACCCACACGCATCCTAATCTGGGCCACATAATGCTCACAGGATTCACTGGGTACAATCACAGATACACCCAGCAGGGTTCTGTAACTATACCACCTGACCTTTAGTGATTCATACCCAAGTCTCCAAGTACCTGGACCTCCAAGCCGAAAGAGCTGTACTCAGGGGTAAATATAAATGTTTTTTGACTTTTTTATGGTCGAATAACATTAATCGTCTGGGTTTTTTTTATAGGTTTGTGGCCTATATTACTGTACACAGAATATTAAAATAATTTACATGTTATATAGTGAAGGTTTTGAATAGAAGGTTTGCATTGAACCATAAAATTACACATTATACGAATTAGGATGCACAAAACATCTGCAGAATGTTTTTTTCCCTTTAAGCAGTTGTTTATATGGCTACTGGTGCAAGTCTATTTAAACATAGTATTTGAGTTTAGTGCAGGTGCTTGCATCTGGATCAATCATTGTACACTTGCGTCACTACATATGGACTAGTCACCACGGCATTACATCACTTTGGAGTAGGAGCTAAAAAAAAAGTCCCAATACACTGTGTTCTAAAACCTCTAAAACACACAAGAATGGGGCACAGTTCTAAAAATTCTTTTAAAAAAAGTTTCTCTGGCTCAAAAGCATCTCTTGTCACGACATTATTGTGACAATTAAAAATTATAATGTGATTATAATGCTATTTCTCAAAAGTACTTAGGATACATGTATTTAAGATTATTATGCATTTTCTAAAATGCTTTCTAGAATTCCCAAATTGTAACAATTATACTATAGATCCTGTAACTTTATAACTTGAAGGTAAATTGTCTGATTGTTAATCAGACACAGCAGTTCCCTGGCTGAGTGTACAATCTGATTAAAGCCCAAGACCACCAGCAAGAAGTATACAGGAGTTCTGTTCAATCAACTTCACTCTGCCTCTGAATATTCAGTAATACGCAGTTGGGTAGTTTCAGTAGTGGTTGGAAAGTCTTATCAGGAACAGCTATGTCATTAACTGACAATCTCACTCAGCCCCTTTGATCACAGTGCAGCGCTAGCAATAGCCACTTTGCATGACATATCAGTCAGAGATCTGAGGAGCTGTGCATGACTACAAATCCAGGTGGATTGATTTGTCTTCTTGGTGAAATTCCCAGAGCACGTGCAAAGATGATTAGCCATTTTGAAACACAGACATTTGCCTTTTTTATGACCAGACTCAACAAAACAGTCTAAGTGCTTGGTTCATAGACTAATCATGCCAAAAAGCATTCTTCTACAGAGGCGCTTGTGAGTACTCTTTGCTCTATGAACAGCTAGACATAACTTGTAGTGCCTCAGATATTGCTGATAAGTCAGCTACAGGAACAAACTGCACACTTAAAATAAAATGTTGCCTGGACAGATTTAATGAAGTGTAAATGATGGTATCTCTGTGGAGTGGACTAAAGTACATCACACCACTTGTACGAACTGGGATTGTTTTATAAGTCCAAAACATGATTAAGTTTTAATATTATATCTAAAACTAATGTTATTTTGACTGTGATGTATATTTGAGTCCCTTTCCAGTTTATCAGTTCCATTTACCATTTGTAGTTCTACAATTACAGACTGTAGTCCTTCTGTTTATCTACATACGTTATTAGTTCTCTTTAATCTGTTGTCCGGTGATCTGGACCACCACAGACCACCACCGGTCAGGTACTATTTGGGTGGTAAATAATGACACTCGTGGCGGTGTTGCTTTAGTGTGTGTTGTGCCGCTGGAGTTTTTAAACACTGTGTTCACTCACTGTGCTATCTGTTAGACACATCTATGATAGTACTTCACCTTGCAGATATAAGGACAAATGTTGTTGCGTAGTTTTTAAGTCATCCTCTAACGCTTCATTAGTGTCTAGAGAATGCTGGTGGCCGGACATTTTTTGTAAATGGAATATTTTCAGTCCAAAAGGTGTATAAGAACTCTAGCAGCACTGCTATGTCTGATCCACTCATACCAGCACAGCACAAGTAAAGGGGAACAACAAAGTACATTGGAAAACTGATGGACTACAGTCTGTAATTGTAGAAATACTAAGTGCTTCTATATGGTAAGTGGAACTGATCAAATGGACAGTGAGTGTAGAAACATGGAAATGTTACTAATAAAGTGATCGGCGAGTGTATATTTACATTTTAACATTGTGTGTATCAGTAAGTTGTACAGTAGTACAAAAGGAAATTATTATTATTATCTCATCAAGCACAGTCAGCAAACAGTCATAATGTCAAATGTAACAGATTTCTGCATAAATGTGACCTAAACATCCTCAGATTTGCACACAAGTGCTAAAAGATGATAAAGAGAATTTAGTTAAACAAACAAGAGACAATGTAGTATGATTTATCATTTATTTACTGAAGAAAATTATAGCAATATCACGTTTGTAAATGGGAAAGTATATGATTTTTTTCTTTCAGGACATGGTGTTACCCCCTTATATAGCAATAAATTCAACTAAACGTTTTGAGTAACTGTTGATTACATTATTTTGGCTTAAGGCCAGAACTTCCCAAACATTATGTTATTTAAAAGTATTTTATGGTAGAACCATTTGTGTAAGTCATTATGTCCCATTTTCTCATGAGATTGATTCACTGATAATTTGTCCTGATACTTTACAATTTTTAATTTAGAATCCATTGTTCATTGTGATACTAGCACCACCATGCTTCACAAATGGAATAATGTTCTTATGCTGGAATCCAGGGTTTAACAGTCTTCAGACATAAAACTTCTCATTTACTCAAAAAGTTTTCTTTTGGTTTGTACATTGTAAGCAGTTTTCTTTTTGCAACCTTGCAGTTTTTCTCCTCGAATCATTTTACTCAATAAATAAATGCCCAAGTATAATCATTTTGTCTCAGTTGTGTGATTTATATTCCTTTTTTTCTACATTTCGGGCTCGGTTGAAAACTCCTCCTGGTCAAGTAAGGCAAATCTAAGCAAGACATATTTCTTCTACTTTTATCCAGGAGCAAGATCTGAGGACTTACAAAACATCTGGATCATCTGGTAAGGGGCTCAAACCTTTTCACATGCCAGAATGTTCTTTATTTTCAAAGATCTACTTCATAATTTAAGTTTGTATCCTGAGAAGAACCATTTTCATTTAGCAAATCATCAAAACATACCAGTCACCAGTCACTGATTTTATGACAATGTATGGTTATGATTTTACAGGCTCTGTTAGCGAACCTAAATATTGCTGTGTGCGTTATACTGTGTATAATCATGACAGCATTATTTGCAATGCTACACAAGCTTAATGGAAATATTGTCACAGAATGTCCAGTGTGTGCTTATTTAAATACCTTCCTAGCACCTATAATGATATATTTCTGCCATATTGCCCAGCTCTATATATAAACACATTTTGCAGTATATTATAATGCATGTCTTACTGAAACCTACAGTAAAATAAGTACTTATTTATATTAAATGCGGACATACACCCAAATGTTGCCTTTTATGATATTTAGGTATTATGATATGGTTTTGCCATATTGCAACTCTATGTACAAAGCATAATTTGCAGTGCCTTTACTAGACCCATCTGACTGAAGTTCACAGTGAAATATGTTTATTTATAAGTAATTCTGGCACCAACCTAAATATTGTTATACATATAGGGCATTGTGAAACTATCCAGGTATCATTATATGACATTTTGCCCATCCTATGTAAAACAGAATTATATGTAGGGCATTCTAATGTAAGCCCAGATTTTATGGACCTGAAGCCCCCAGTGAAATACGTGCTTATTTATATGCGCTCATTCAGGTATAGCGTGGATTTCCAATTGTTTCTTGATATTTCTCTCCAAAGCGGGGTTTGTGCGTTCTCCTTTTCTAAGCTGTGGTTGCGTGCTGTTTTGACATACTGTGTAGTCCGGTTGGAAAGGGGCTTGGAAGTAAAAGGGGATAAGGGGATCCCCCATTTCTGCCTGTGTGCTCTGCCCTAAATTTCGGTCGTTCTCCCCCTCGGACGTGAGCCATGCGTGTGTTGCCTATGCATAAGCCATCCATTCATGCTGCCTGACACCTCACCGACATAAAAGCGCACGATGGACGGTAAAATATCTCTCTCCAGGCGAAAATAAAGCTTTGTCCCCGTCCTGATCTATGGGATATAAAACAAAGCCGCAGCTCTGTTGGTGGCTCTGTCGTATGCATTTATTTATTTGTTTATTTATTTATTTATTTATTTATTTATCAAGCCGCGTGCAAAAGTCGATAAAGATGAATGGGTCAGGTTCAGTGGACCTTCGTATCCCACCCAATCTACACCCGATTCCATCCACCAGTCCTATCCTTTTCTACCACAGTCTCCCTGGGAGAACTAGGTCAGTCTGTTTTAGACTGAAAACTATTATTCTGATTGGGTGTGGATTATGAGCGTACACCCCTTAGAAGCAGCTGTTTGGTATGTTTCCTCTAAAGGGGGTTCAACAGCAGAAAAAATCAATTATTTCAACTTCTTGATAAAAGCTATTTTTGATGTGCACAAAAATGTTTGGTGCAAACGAGCAGGGTTGTTTGAATGGAAATGTTTTTCTTAAGACCGTTAAAAAAGTCTAAATGCTTTAAGGATGACCCAGCGTTTAAGGAACTGGACTAATGAACACGGTATAGGGTTCAAGTTTTCAGAATCACATTTTTCCCAGACCATACTCTCTGTGAAAATAAATACGTGGATACACTTTTGTTTGTTTGCTTCCTTGTTAGTAACAATGTCTATTCATGACAGGTGTATGGTTACATCCATGCAAGTCATGCCCATTCATCCCGTTCATACTGGGATCACTTAGAGCGACCAGTTAACCCAATGCATTTATCTGGAATTGGAGGAAATCTGTGTACCAGGAGCAAAACCACATGGACATGGAAGGGCGTAACATAACACATAACGTATGGAGCCAAAGTGGGGGAAATCACAGGGTACGGTGCATCCAATTAAATCTAAGCATGCGCCTTTGAGCGGCTGGAGCGCTGTAGAAATCCAGATGATTGAGCTGCAAATGAGCATGCCATGCCCGCTGTAGTTAGCTCTCCACCTTCAGCAAACAAACCAAATTTCATCAGTGCAGGATTAAAAACGCGCAGCTGTTTTAATCCAGCCCCAGGCTGTTGATATGTGCACATGGTGCTGGTGTGTTTGGTGGGGAGGCGCTTATGTGCAGGGTGTCCACTGAGCATGGTCCGCCGTGAGATAACATCTTAAAGCGAGAGCTTATCGCCAACCATTATATTATAATCATTAGTGATCGTGGCCCTTTCACCCGTGCTGCAGGAGAAGCGCGGGGATCCATTAATCTAAACTAGAACCTTGCACTACCCGTTTTCATTCTTCCCCAACAGGGAATAATATAATAATAGGCCTAGATCTCATCAGTGAGCTGGCATGGTGGTGGTGGTGGTGGGGGGGAGTTTTTATTGTACTGAGATCACCATCAAAAACTATTACAGACCAGCTAGATTTCATTTATGTTGGTTTGTGTTGTATTAACAGGGTCCTGCTTTGCTCTCTCACATTGCTACTTCGTTAGATAGACTGGACGTGTCTCTATTTTGGTCAATTAACACATCTGGAAATTGCTTATGCAAAATTTCATACGGGGTTACTATCTGTGGATGGTCACTTTTCAGCAAGCAAAACGTGTCCTGAAAATAGGACGGAGCAAAGAAAAGAAAAGGACATTAAAAAAAATCCGTATTGGTTTCAGAGCAGAAATGAATAGGAGCTCCAGTGATCGAACAGATCCATAGCCTTTATTGAATTCCTCTTGCCACTCAGCAGCAAAGTTGGGAAGTCAGGAAAATGTTTATGTTGAGCTGGTGGTCAATAGTGAAACGCACTGACACGCTGCTTTGGTCTCCCTCCAAACCTGTCAGCCTTTTTTATTCGTTAAAATCAGACACTTAAGACAGAGAGGGGGCTTTCTGTTTTAGCAACACTTTATTTGTAGAAGTGCTGGCAGAAATGCAAAGCATGAATAAGGGAGCAGGGAATAGCAGTGCAACGGGTGCTGTATTTCAGTGCTCTTGCCTGTGTCGTGCCTCGCCCTGTAATCGGTTTGGCCATGCTGCGGGTTCTGCTGCTCCTCTCCCCTCCAGCATCACAGCCGCCGTGATTGACAGCTCGCTCCTCTCCAGGGTCACGTGGGCATCGGAAAAGCAGTCTGCAGCCAAAGCGGACCTAATGTTAATTACATAAACACTAGCATCTCTATCTTATACTTTTATTAGTATTTTAGCAGTTTGCATGGATTCACTAAAAATTCAGTCATTTATGGTACCAGGTTTAGATTACAGCTTTCAAATGACCTACGGAAAAGATTTGACCTTCAATAAAATTAGCATCTCTGAACCTATATAGATGTAATAATATATATATATATATATATATATATATATATATATATATATATAAATCCCACTCAAAAACAGGTTTATGTCTCGAATATTTCGTTACAATATATGTTTACCTATGCCTGCTTCCAAATATGAACTCATTTCTAATGTACACAAGAATGATAATGACCTTGAATAAAATAGTAAATAAATGTATAGGTACAGTCTTAGAAATAGTGGTTTCAGAAGAAACCTTATGCCGTAGAAAAATGTTTAATTAAATATTTTCCACAAACATATATTTGGTACCTGGTTTACAAAATACGTTTTTAATAGGATCATTTTGTTTGCAGATTTAACTTAAAACACATAACGTGTATGACCTGGAGTCAGCAGTAAAGCTATAAAAAAACGTGCTAGAAACTGAGCAATGCCATAAAATTATTTTCCCACTAACTGAATACAATGTTGTCTCTAGTTTGGTACTGCCAGCTTCCAAACATTTTTTTTAAAAAGCTCTTAACAATATAGCTTAAGACACATGCATAGAACCTGGAATTATATCAGTAAATGTATAGTTTAAAAAATAATATTAATAATTCCTGAACGGAAGCAATGTCATGGATCAATTTGTGTTTCTGATATGGATGTGTGCTGAATTAACCCGCTCATTGTGGCTTCAAAACACATTTATTTCTTTTCTGTTTTAGCTGTTCTTTGGTAGTGTTATGTCTTTGGTTCCATTGCAGTAAACATAGTCTATGCCCTTAAGTATGGATTTATCCCAACTCTTATTTACATTTTACTCTGCTTACACTTTATGAGACTGTAGCAATTATGTATCCCTATTATTATCCGTGGGAAAACCTTAAAAATGAAACATCGGTGTTGACTTTAATATTTGCTCCTTCAAATTTACCAAAGCTGAGTGCTAATCAGCAACGGGACTTAATCAGCATCTGTCACGTGTGGTGTGACGTTTAATTTCCTTCAAAGAGCGTGTTGTGGCCCGATTGCTTTAGGCATTTCCCTCACCAGACTTAAAAAAGAAAGAAAGAAAAATTGCACGGCTAATGTTTCTTTCCAATCCTGCAGTTCGACATTTGGACCCATAATGCAGACCACTGCACTAACGTCAGTCTCATGAATAAAAAGCGTAAACACAGCGGAGCAGGGAGACGTGGAAAACACACACACACACTCACGCACACGCACACACACACACACACACACACACACACACACACACACACACACACTCTCTCTCTCTCATACGCGCGCGCACGCACAGGCTCACGGTTCAAATCCCCCTCCCTTCCGTCTGCGCGAGCTCCAGGCGCTCCCGGTGCGCTCAGCTGATCAAAGCTCGAGTCAGGCCTAATATTTCTCACTTTATTACCGAACTCTAAGCCCCGATCACACACTGACTGCCCATTTCCCCTCTCTACCCAGGTTACACAGTTATGAACACCACCACAGGGATAAGGTCAATATCTAATCAAACGCACAAATCTAAAGGATACTTAATATATACAGATCTGAAAAGAAAAATCTAAGCCTAATGATCTGATGTTTTGCCATTTTCTTTATATTATAAACTATTATTTTAAATAATTAAAAAAATATATATATTTAAAAAATATAAATATATATATTTTCATTACATACAGTAGCCTATGGGAATCGGGCGTTGATTTGATGTAGATTATTATCTGCACTTTTGTGTGCAATTCGTTTTTTCATTTTAATTTGTAATTTGTTTTACTTGCCTGTGTTTTTTTACTATCTTACTTTCTATTAGTTTACTGGTTAATTGGTTTCATGTCCAATTTAAAGCTAAACAAAGCTCTTTATATATGTCGCACTGGAGGTCATGTGCTTTTTATATAGATTTTGTGCATCTGCAGTCCTTTTTTTCTCCTTTTTTTTAAATAGTCGGCAGAAGCAACATCTGAGTCAAATAAAATTACTGTAGTTGGTGACCTGTGTACAAAGTCAGAATCCGGTCATGGAAATGTAGTTACAAGCTCAAAAGACAAGTAGTTAAAATGTACCAAATGATTTGTGATATTAAATTTAGCGACATTAGACATTAAATAGGATACGAGGGTGCAAATGCAGGACAAGGCCAGTTTAATGCAATTTAACCCGACTATTTTCAGTACTGATCTTTATTTAACAGAATACTAAATATCAGAATAGTCCTACTCTACCAAGGATAATTCTGACCCTTTATTTGACAGACTATGGGATTCATGTCATGAGCATGCGTACTACAGGGCCAGAGGAGCAGACTCGTGCATGGTGAGAGACATTTCTCGATCGATAGCTCCCTCTAGCACCGTCCCAAAACTCCCAAACTTCGCGCTGTGCTAAACACCCTATCTACAAGTATGAAAATAACTTAGTACATGATGTGCATTTTTTGAGAAAAGAAAAATTGCTCAAAGAAAATAAATAATAATAATAATAAAACATTATTATTATTATTATTATTATTATTATTATTAGTAGTAGTAGTAGTAGTAGTAGTAGTAGTAGTAGTAGTAGTAG
>JAUZSU010000547.1:0-23860 GCA_034780255.1 Parotocinclus maculicauda
AGCACTTTTCAATTTCTCGAGGACTATGTGGAATCAATACAAGGAAGGAGGAAGAAATAAAAATAAAATTTTATTTTAAAATAAAATTAATTTAATCTACAATTCAATTAAATCTGAAAAAAAAATTAATGTACAGAACAATACCGTTGGCTCTCCATCGGAGGGCGGAAAATTTCAACCATTATTACTGCGGCGGATATTCTTCAAATATGATCATCGGCGGATCCGCGAAAGAAGCAATAAAAAAAGTCTGGCCTAAGCATCAATAAATCAAATAGGAAAAAGCATTAGGGCATGCTATATGAGCTTCAAAATGTGTATGTATTATACATTGTTGAAAACAATCATTGTCCTATTCGTACTGTAGTCTGAATTAGATAGTATTAGAACCTTAATCAGCAAACATATTGTGCAACACATTTTTTTATTTTATATACAATTTTATACAGTGTGTGGGTTATCGGCCAATTGTACTCCACACCATTGTCGTCTACTGCGCCAGTCCTGCAGTGACCGTATCCCTAATGTCTGAATGCTTTCTTCTCAGAGCCTCACAATCCGCCTCACTGACCCTCTGAGGAAAAGGTGTGGTTAAAATGTGAAGAAAATGGATGGAGACCCAATTCATTTTTAATTGATCTTTTAACTTTTTTCTTGCCACTGCCTCACTACGTTTGCCCAATTAGGGCAATTTGTGTAGTTGCTTTGCATGTATGCTTTATTGTAAAACAATATAAACTGCTCTGGGAACACTTTCTATGCAAGTAAATCAGCTCTGCCCCAGTATCTGATGCACTTCAACACAGACACACCTCATTCTACTTAATGAGCTACTGATTGGGTGACTACATAAACCAATTATTTACTGAGGAAAAAGTACAAGACACAAAGCTGTGATTGAAAAATTGATTTCTGAATTTTTTTTTTTTACTACGCTAATACATTAGTTTTGTTTTGTTAAAAAAAAATTTTTTTTCCTTTTGTATTACTATTTAAATTGTTGTTATTTTGACCAGCTGTCATTTGCAGCAAGGAAATACTTTTGTAATTGCTGCAAATATTCCAAATATTATTTGGATTTTTTCATTACATTATAGATTACAAGAAAAACATTCAATTTATTTTACAACATTAGGAATGAGGCTGCAGTGCTGTAGATAACAGCTTATTGAAGTCACTGAACAAAATGTCAGTGTTGTCAAAAGTAATGTTATGACACAGCCAACTAGTAGAGCTGGAATTACATATTACGATGACTTTGAGTAATTTGATATCCCTATGCACAAGACAAAATAGGATGGGTATGTTTACAGTTTACAACACAGACACAGAATAGCAGTTGAACCTGGCATTTAAACTGTTAATAATATTGTTACAGTTTCAATTATTATTAAATTACATTTGCAATCAGTAAAGTACAAGTTGATCAATGCTAAACAGTGTCTAGCTAAACAGTGTTGATGCATATAAGTGTACAAAATACTATATTTTTACATATAAAATGTTTATTCCCATAAAGTGGCAAATTTGGCTTATTTTTTGCAATAAGCAGAATAAAGAAAATTTATACCATATGTTACATATTACAGAGCAGCACTGGCCCACACAGGCACATGTGCAGTACAGGTGTGTGGAAGTGTCTCCTCATCGTTCACAGAGCTGTGATCTCGCAATCTCACAGATACAAACTCACACTCCCAGCTGCTGCAGGCCATGTTATATGGAACAGCTCCTGTGGGACAGACAGGCTCACACCCACAGTGCAGGCAGTAAAATGGTTGACATGTGAGATGAAAGGCAAAAATTTTGCATATAGCGCAGTGTGTATGTACGGGTTGAATTACAAAGTTTCAAGGCACGGCAAGGCAAGTTTATTTGTATAGCACTGTCAATTCCTGTATTAATTGCATTTATTGCTTATGTAATTATCTGAACTTTATCCAAGTAATAAAGTAAGAAATTGTGTCAACATAGTTAATAAACAATTCCACTTTTTAACTTCAGTACATTAATTTAGTGTCTACAGTCCAGACTGGGAAGTATGTAAACTCTTGTATTCAACTTATTTTAAAGCAGTGACATTTCCTGTAGCTGCTAACCAGACATTCAGATTAGCGAGGGGGAATTCAAGTACAGTCAATGATTTGGATTGGTGAACCGGATTCAGCTGTTGTCTGAACTCTGACTTCTGCTGACTGACTGCTGTCGTATAAAAAAATTCCTGTCAGTTTTCTTAGAACAGTTTTGCATTGACATTTCTGCCAATGGACATGGTTCCAGACATGTTTTGGAACTTGCATGTGTTAATTTATTGATTTATTAGTGGCACAGGAGTTAGTGCTGTTAGCTCACAGGTCCAGAGATCCCTGGTTTGATTCCTGAACTCTGCTTGTGTTTGCATATTCTTCCAGTGACCCTATGGTGTCTTTCAGGTAATCTGGTATCGTCTCACATTCCAAAGATGTGGTTATTGGTGTCTCTAAATGTCTCACAGTGTGAGTGCATGTGCACAGGGGTTGCTTCCCACCTTGCTACCTGTGCTGTCAATTAGTTCCCAACTCTTCTCATCCATGATTTGGATTAAGCAGATATAAAAATTAATGTTTCCCTTGGCAAACTTGAAATGTGCAGCAAAAGAACAGTGGTGTCCATCCATTCACACAGCTTTCCTTCATTGTTTTTCTTAGCCTTGACACTGCAGTGCACAATGAATTCAGTGTTATCAGTGCAATTGTAGATTGCTAAGCACCCAGGTAATTTGACATCCTTGTGTAGCGTACCATTGTGTTTGTGTGTGTGTGTGTGTGTGTGTGTGTGTTTTCCTTTTAATTCATTTTCTCTTAAATTTGTTATGATCAGTTCACATAAACAGATATATATTTAAAGAGCAGACCTTTTTGCATGAGCCTCTAAAACCCAGAGAACTCCTGGGTAGTCAATAGACCAGACGTTTCCAGCATAGATAGATAGTGAATGATTAGTCACTCACTTTCCATACCTGTTTAATCCAATTCAGGTTAATAGGGGGTACTGGGTCTGTCTGTCAGCATATGGAGCAAGGCAAAAAACCAACCCCGGACATTGGCAGTATGGCAGACCACATGCATACACCCACAGTATCTCTCTCACACACACACACACATACACTTGGAAAGTTATGTTATTGGTTTTCAGTGGGGGGTTTTTGGACCATGGTGGTCCCCTAGTTCACTTACTGTCCACTTTATTAGAGATGTTCACTTTATTTCTCTGCCTTGAAGTTAGAGATAGTAGCTCATCTGTTGTTGCACAGTTTGTGTTAGTTGATCTTTAATCCTTTATTACTGCTCACAGGACACTGCCTACAGTATGATGGTGGCTGGAAATCTTTGGCTGGTGGACTATTTTCAGTCCAGCAGTGACATTCCACTCGCATCAGTGTAACACATCACCACCACAACAGTGTCACTGCTGTGCTGAGAATGATCCAGCACCCAAATAGTACCTGATCTATGTGGGACCCTTGGTGGTTCTGACCATTTATGATATTATATTTAGGTCGAATAGACCTTGTTAATTAAATTTTAAAATGCTGTACATTTTTTGTTTTTATTCTGTTGTGACATTAGGCAATCGTGCGAAGTTTGGCTACATCGAATGTTGTGTATTATTTTTAAATAGTAGATTGCATTTTTGTGTTGGCCACAAAATGCCAAAATTTCCAAAATGTTGGGAACTTAAAAGAATTAAGCTTTAGAAATATAAGTGGGAGTAAACCAGAGGAACCCACACAGACACAGGGAGAACATGCAATCTTCAGACATTCAGCGTCCAGTTTAGATTCAAACCCGGGTTTCTGGTACTGTAAGATGACAGCGCTAACCACAGTACCGCCGTGTTACCCAGTGGTTACTTAATGTATTCAATAATGACACGCAAATTACAATTGTTTGTATTTTAGTAGTTGAGGTACAAAGTATTTTTAAGTGTTAATGTATTATTATGACACAAAAGACGAGACATTCCATAGGGGATCATAAACTTTTTCTTACAACTGTACATATTTGTATGCTCCTGCCGCACCTCGTCTCTGGGTTGTCATAGAAACTCAGCATATTGACAGCAGTGCTTCTGTCTGCTCGTCACTATTTTTTCATGTGTGAAATAGCAAGGCTGTACTGTGTAGTTAAGACTTCACGCCTTTTGTGTTTTTTTGTTACATTTTCTTTAACTTGCTTTTTTGAGGAATTGAATGAACTGTGTTTGTTTGTGCTATGAGAAAAAAAACTATATTGTGGATAGAGGAAAGGAAAGCACACGGTGAAAACATGCAAAAAAAACATGAAAATGGAGAAAGTGTGGCAAGAGAGACAATTGCTGTTTGTTTTGTAGCTCAGTGTGGCATAGACGCAGTTGGCAGTTGTAAGGATCTCTGAAGCCTGACAGCCACAAAGGCAAAGCACATATCAGTAATGCCATGCTTCTGTCCTATAGAACCGGGCCATTTGACATGCATAATTCATACATGCATGTTCTTTTCTAGTGCACCCACGCATAAATATGGCTCTGCCTACATTAGAAGTTGGTATAGAACAGCATGAAGTATAGTCTAATACTGACCGGTGAAAACACAGCCTTTAATATGGTATGGATGTTTGTGTGTCTCTTTGTGTGCTGGAGGGAGTGCTAAAACAATAATTATTGCCTTGCTGGTGTTGCAGCCTCTCAGGATGCCCTATAGCCGCTGCTGAGAAGATTGCTAAGGTCCAGGAGAAGCACCAGCCCAGCGACGGGACCAAATCCAACCAAGCATCTGATCGTGTCTTAAGGTACAGTTTGTGCACAATGCGCACACTGAGGTTGCTTATAATTTACTACTACTCCCTTACTGGTCTTAGGCCACCATCAGATCAGATATACTGTTTTAGCAATTACAGTGTGTCACATTCCAGGTCCACCTGCAAAAAAACGAAGTAGAGACGCTATATTTATTTAAGTATTTATACACTATTTTAGCCATAGAACTTGCAGAACGGTGGCATCGTAGGGCTTGAATGAATTCAGTCTATAATTAAACTTTCACAAACAGCGAACACAACACCACAGACAAAAACTTGTCGGCAAGTAGCGACTCAGGCGGGCGATGCTCTAGTCTTACTTCTCGTTTTTGGTGAGTATGCATCCGCTGAGTAAATACGATATTGTAGTGTTTTTAACTGTTGAATAATCAAGCAACACGCTGAAGTAATGGAACTTTCTCTTTACTTAACACGCCATACAACACTCTCGTATCACACATGCTCCGTCCGTACCAAGCTTACAGCACTTCATATCCTACACATTGAGTAGACACAACAGCTATTTACTGTAAATCATAATATTTTCTGATTTATAACATTCCTTTATTGTTAGAATTAATATTTTAAATATATTTTTAAATAAAATTTGTGATTTTTTAAATGTAAAAGTTCTGCAAAAACCCATGAAACAGCGAAAATCCACGATATATTTTTTCCATGAACATATATTTTGAAAACCCGTGATGCACCGAGTCCGCAAAAGGTGAACCACGAAGTGGCGAGGGAACACTGTATATAGTGACCATATCTAATTATTTATAAGGGTCTTAATTAGAATACAATGAGAAACTACATTACAATATAAAAAAACTGAAAATAAAATCTGAAAAAAAAACACTTGTGTGTATAGTATCAGGTATTTAGTGATTGCACCTTAGTTTGTTTGTATATTTGGCTTCTTTAACATAACTATCGGCATCAGTGGCCATTTCAGCGACACACACAAGGTAATCTCAAGACTAGACATATATGTACACTTAAGTCAATGCCATTTAGAGTAGTTGATTAACCTAACACACATGTCTTTGGACTGTGGGAGGAAACCAGAGTACCTGGAGTATACCCATGCAGACAAGGGGAGGACATGCAGACTCCACACAGAAATGACCCTGGCCCCTCCACCCTGGGATTGAACCCAGGACCTTCTTGCTGTGGGGCAGCAGTGCTACACACCAAGTCACCTTGCTGCCCCCCTCCCCTTAGAAATTGATCAGAAGGAAAAATTATTAAGTGTAATGAAGAAAATATATATGGGTGTTATATATGGTCATTATACCATTGTTAAAACAACAAATCTAAGGGTGGTCTAAGACTTTGCAGGGTTTATGTGTTAACCAACTTGTAGCCGATATAACTGTGTCAGCAAACACCAGGGTGCTGCTGTTTAATCATTTTGAGGCACTATTCTTAACCAGTGAGGTGTTTGAAGTGTCTGTTGCACCTGTGCCAGTGCCATACCCACTACCAAATACCATGAGTTCCTGATGATTATGGTTTACCACACAAATAAAATCTGGACACATCCTCAGTCTAACCAACGTTAACCAACACTGTTAAGACAAAGTACATTCAAAGCACAAATTATCCCATTAGTTCTCAAGACAGTGATTTGCCCTCAAACTCACAGAAAGCGAAAGCCATATTGTATACTCATAGCACCCTCTGCAGTTAATTATGCTCTGTGTAACTTTGGATGCTGATGCCCTGGGTTTTTCCGTCCCACCTACGACCATTATTATCTTGCAGGCCTATGTGCTTTGTGAAACAGCTGGAGATCCCACAATATGGTTACAAAAATAACATCTCTACCAGCACACCCCGCTCTAACCTGGCCAAGGAGCTGGAGAAATACTCCAAGACAAGTTTCGATTACGGGGGCGGGTATGACAGCCAGCCACATGCCTACAGCAAGCGCTCCCTCAGCCAGAAGAACCATATACGAGATACTTCACCCAGAGGATACGATGGTGAGCGCAGCCTCATTAAACCTTCCAGTTTCTGGGAGCTTGGTTTGACAACCTACGATGTTCTCTTTAACATAGCATTTAGTAGGCCTACATTTGTTCGATATAATTTTTTTGTTCAAAAAGAAAATTGGGCCTTCAGCACAGATAAAAATTAAGCATTTAATGAAGATTAATGAATAATGCGTTTTATTTAATCACCACTTTGATGTTTCCTTGGATTGAGACCATATATGCGCTAATTCATCAGAACATGAGTACTATTGTCAGTAGCTGGTTCATGTAACAGTGCATACTGTTCATTAATCCGTATCTGTATCAATCCTTAACAGTATTTTTAAATGTTACAATGGAAATTGTATTCTAAATTCTGAATTTCAGTTCTTTCATGGGCAAGTGATAAGCAGTATGATACTGGCTGGTCATCTTGGCAGCTGCTAGCAGACTAATCATTTTGTTTTTATTTTACCTTTCAATACATTATTTCAATAATATCAACATTTTATTATAAACCAGGATTTGTGTTAATGATTTTGCGCAAGTGTTAGTTAATGTAATAGTATAATACACTGCTCACAAAAATTAGGGGGTACTTAGTTGGGGGATATTTCATTTTGAAGATTTCTGCGAGCAGCATAAATACATTATATCTAAAACTTCTCGGTTTAACATACATTCAACTTATGGCGATTTTGTTTTTGAGACGTTGCCACATCGTAAATCGAAGAGAACCTGTACATCTAACAAACATCTGATGGACAGGAAACTAATAGGAGGAAGCCTTAGCGACACCTGCTGACAGAAAATATAATATTTTGTGTACTCTATTAAAAAAAACCAACAGTTAATTTTTTTTGTTGGTAACTACAGTCCTATGAAAAAAATATAACTGTCTTTGTTTTCTTAAGATCTTTTCTCTTTTTTTGATATCCAAGTGTTACTGTGTGAAAATACTGAGATGTTTGTCTAGGAAATATATGACATTACAGAAGAAGGGCATAATGATTTATCTTTCTATGTTTCCATCTTGATAAGTAAATACATTATTACTCAAGTTCCAGTGATGTTACTAATAAAATGTATGGAAACATATTTGCTAGAAGTATGTTTGAATTTTGAATATATTTAAATTGATTAACCAGTAAAGGTAAATAGAATTGTATTCTGTGTTCTCTTTGATAGACAAAAGAAAGTGTACTCCTCCAAAAACAATCATGGTATCTTATCCTCTAGCTGACACTGCTGGTTCAAAGTGGAATGATGGATGATGTTTTTGTCCTATTTACTGTATTAAGCTTCATCCTATAGAAGAAAAATATGTGGCTTTTCTTTCATTTTTTACAATTACAGTGGAAAATGCTTATACTGGACAAATATTTCTTTGTGTAACTGTCTGTTTGAAATGTAGATATACTATCACACTGTTTTCTCTCTCTTGTTCTCTATCTCCCTCTCTCTCTCTGTCAGACTCATTTGAGCTCAGCATTCATCATGGAACATCCGATCATCCAATAAGCGAGTCTTGTAGGTGTCCAATTTTTTATCCGTCTTATCTATCTATATAGCTAGCTACCTACCTACCTACTTACCTGCCCACAAAATATCACATTTCCATCCTCCTTTTTCTTTTTTTATTTCTTTTCTCTTTTGTTCTCTTTATTTTCATGTCGTTCTTTTTATTATTTTCTTTGTTCTGTCTGTCTCTGTCTGTCTGTCTGTCTGTCTATCTATCTACTTTACTGCTTATTTAAACTCCAGTGTGTTCTTTTTCTTTTCTATTCTTAAATTTTTTGTAATCCTCATTTTATTTTACATTATTTCTTTATTTTTCTTCCTTTGTTTTTCCCTTCCTTTCTCCCCTCATTCCTTCCAATGGTTTTTTTTTTTCCTTCCTTCATTTTTTCTTTTTGTCTTTCTGTCTATCTTCCTTTCTTCCGTTTCTCCTTCCATCCATCTGTCTAGTCTTTACCTATGTATAACAATACATATACTGCTCATGGTAGGAGCATGTGTCTACCTATTTAAAACATGTATTATGACATTTTGCTATATATGTGTGTGTGTGTGTGTGTGTGTGTGTGTGTGTGTGTGTGTGTGTGTCTGTCTGTGTGTGTGTCTGTGTGTGTGTGTGTGTGTGTGTGTGTGCATGACAGCCAAGCGTTACTGTAAAACCTCGAGTCCAGCCAGCAGTACAACAAGCAGCTATGCTCCCAGCAGCAGCGGCAGTAGCCTGAGCTGTGGGGGAGGAAGAGGAGGGAGAGGAGGAGAAGGAGGAAGCAGCGCTAGCAGCACCTGCAGCAAAAGCAGCTTCGACTATACACATGACATGGAGGCCGCTCACATGGCCGCCACAGCCATCCTCAACCTGTCCACGCGCTGCCGGGAGCTGCCTAGGAGTCTGAGCACCAAAGGCCCCGAGCTTCTCGCACAGGTGAGATTCAACACCTGTCCATGCTCTCTCTATATTTATCTGTATTTCTCTCACACACATACACATGTGCTCACACACACTTTGTATTTCTATCTTTGTGAGGACCTTCCACTGACATAAAGGAACTGTGGTTAATTAATGATACACATAGCACTAATGTTTAACATTTGTTTTTGCACATTTTGGATTTTCTAAATATTTCATTTTATGATAAATAAAATACACACACACACACACACACGCAAACGCACAACCAACCTATCCATAATTTTCTGCCTATTTCTGGGTTTCAGTATGTTTCAGGCTTCTGATCATACCCTGGAATTCTGAAAATCTGATTTTAAAAACCTTGTGACAAACCAGAATGAAATGGGATGCACGTCCTCCTCTGGGTGAAATGGGGAAACAGCATTGATTGCCTGATTGATTGCTAGATGGGAGTTTATCACCATGACAAACCTTAGTGAATTTCCATGGCAGCTAGTGTTATGGCAAACTTGTATGTTATTAGACTTTGTCTTCTGTTTTGATCTTGGCTTCTTGATTATTTAATTGTAGCTTTCTAGTCCCATAGCTGCCAAATGAGTGGTTGAGTGCTTCTCCTATCGCATTGGTTTACAATGTTGTGGTCATCCATGGTAATAAGCAGTGCTCTCAGTCAGCAGATGTTATAGTGTCAGGGTCCACAAGTCGGTGCTCTCCCCTCCTTAATAATGGGAAGAGGTCATTGTATATTAATGAGTATTGCATATACAGCACACCATATTTTGTAAAACACCTCAGATTGTGTTTAACTACTAGCCAAAATGCATTTAAACCTTTCTTATGAAGTATAGAGTATTTAAGGTACTAAGGTTAATAGGCATCGGCTATCCCACAACCCTGTCCAGGAACAAGTGGATAAGAGAGTGAGAGCGTGAGAAAGAATAGCAGTGATGATCAGGTTTGAGATTGGCTACAAAATTAGGCTCTGCAATTGCTGACTATGAATGCTTTTGAATGCTTGTCATGGGTGTAAAGGGTTTGTGTAAATGTATGTGCTGGGGTTATTCAGAAATTTGCTTAGGGTTTCTAAAAAAATAATGTACAGACTTTAGCATTAGTTGAATACTTCCATGACCATTGTTGGTCGTTGTAAAATGGCTATACTTTCCATGTAGCTTAGATATGATATTAATGACAGTCACAAATTGCTACAAGTACATTTTCACTACTTTTCCTTTGCCTAAACTGTTATAAAGGTATATTGGTGTGCTGGTGGTGCAGTGTTACAACAAGAAGTGTCCCATCAGCAACTGCTGGGAACTCTGATGGGTTCTAACATTACACAGAGCTAAATGATGGAATGTTTATTTATGCTTTTACATCAGTATATTAGGGTTACATTCTGAGAATACTGTGATTGTCTCTTGGCACAGTGTACTTCATTTTGTGGGTCACACAGTTAAATCAATGGTCTGAGTAGTTTCTGATTGCTTTAAGGACACAGTTTTTAAATATTTTAAACGATGATAACAAAGATATGAACAGTAACTGACACTAGGAAGAGTGGTAGTACAGTACTGCCTTTATTAGCTTTAACTCTGGAGTTCCTCCTCGACTACAGATAACCATGTGAGACAAGAATGCACATGACCATGTTCTCCATCTTTATAACCTATGCCCTGCCCATCTGACCTGTGCGATTCTTTTTAAACGTGTTGTCATCTTTTTATACATGCTGTCTTTGTACATTATGTCCTAACCTTTATCTTTAATTTTCTTAATTTATCTTTGCTTGCGTTATTTCTCCTCCTTTTATTTTTACATTTTCCTTTCACTTTCAATTCCTTCATTTATCCTTGATATCATTAATTTTGTCCCATTTCTTCTCCTCAATTTCACTTTTGTGATGTTCTCTTCTTTTCCATTTCCTTCTACTACCTTTGCATTCCTTGTTTTCCTCACGACTTCTTCACTTTTATTTTCCCTTGCTGTGTCCCTAATTTTATCTTGCCTTTCTGATCTTCTGTTTGCTTTTAAATCTTTTACATTCTTACATTATTGTATCCTATCCGTCTTTCCTTTCATCTGTTTATATTATCTATTTCCTTTATCCAACAATATTCCATTGCTTTTATTCTATACTATTCAATATACCTATACCTTTCTGTTTCTTTCTTCTCATTGTTTTTTCCTTCTATTCCTTTTTTATTTCACTTCATGTATTTATTTGCCTTTATTCCTATCTTTAATTATCTTCCTATCTATGTTTTTAATTTCATTTCACTTCTTTACTTTATTTTCATCGGATTTCATTTCTTATCTCTCCACTTCTTTTATCTATTCTTCTTTTCCCTGTTTTTTTCTTATTGTCCTCAAATTTCTAATTTTTTTTCCTTCATTTTCTTAATACTTCATTTATTTTCTTCTCTCTTATTTGAGTCCCTTCTGTCACTTTCAATTATGTTCTTTTTTCTCCTCTCTCCACTCCTCTCCTCTCCTCTCATCTCATCATCTCTTTACATTTGTCCCCTTTTATAATATTAAATTTTATTGTGTTTTCCTTCCACTTAATTTCATTTCAATCCTATACATTTATCCCTTTTCATTATATTTCTTATAACATTTTCTTTCATTATACCATTAACATTTCAATACATTTCTTTTTTCCCTTTCTTCTCTTTGCTTTTTTTTTCACGTTTAAACTTATTCATTTTCCTTCACATTTTTTCTTGTCTATCTTTGCTTCCCCTACATAATCCTGTGCAGAGCCCGGAGGATCATGAGGTGGAGGAGAGTGGGACGTTGGATCTGAGTGTGGGTCGTGCAGGGGGCATGGGTGAGGGCACAGTGCTTACACCATTGCAGCCCATGTCCCCACAGCGCCAGGCAATGCTTAACAGCCACTGTTACCAGATGAGCCCAGACTGCTGGGACATGCCTATGGACTACACCAAGATTAAGAGCCTGGACGACGACCATAAAGAGGTACTGCCATCACACCCCACTTGGGAGCAGTGCTACTTTATTGGAGTTTACACAGATGGATGGGACACTAGGATTAGCTGGCGTTCAGTCGGCTGCCATATACGAAGCACTTTACAGCAAAGAGTAATCACCGAGGTTTTAAAGGCTCAACAGATAAAACACAATATATTTGTTATATTTACAGTTTGACATACAGTGTGTGGGGGGTATATGAAAAGAAACAGTGAGGGAAGAACATGAACGCACCATTGCACCAAAAACACAGGAGTGACATCTACTGGTAAAGGCTAACGCAGCCTCTCTGGAAAGTGTTTGCTTTAATGTTTTTTTTTATTTTTATGTTTTTTTATTTATTTCATAGTCAACACAGAAAAATTTATTTTCAGCTAAATATTCCCATTGATAATATATGGGACTGTGGTAGCCTAGTGGTTAAGGTATAGTACTATGGACCAGGAGGTACAGGGTTCAAATCCCACCTCTGCCAAGCTGCCACATTTGGGTTCCTGAGCAAGGCCCTTAACCCATAATTGCTTGGATTGTATTAACTGTTAGTTGCTCTAGATAATGGTGTCTGATAAATGTAATAGTATAGTTTATTGTCAAGTATTAATCTATTCAGATTCACAGAGTTTCTACAATATTATGTCTTTATCAGGATGAGCTGGACCCTTTCCATGAGCTGCTGGAGACTCAGCAGTACCCGAGTGAAATGGCCCTCCCCAGCCCCAAACACAAATATGCACCCTGCAAAGAAAGCAAGAAGGAACTCCTCACGTATGAAGATTAAGCTTACATTGTTGACCTTTTCATAGTTTATGGGAATATAATACCTGCTATAGAATTTGCTCATAATCTGTATTGTATTTCAATTTTACCTCAAATTTTTCACCTTAGACTCTCCAGCTGTCAGTTAGCTGATAAAGGCATGCGTGGTATGATGACAACGAACTCCCAGGATCTAAGGTAACCCTTTACGATGTTATTTTCTTTGGGAAAAAATTATTGGATGATGGTCCTGTTTCTTTATGCTCCTATTTTAATGCTTGATTATATCTGTCTCAGATGTCCTACTCCTGGTTGTGATGGCTCTGGGCATATAACTGGCAACTATGCCTCACACAGAAGGTACACACACACACACACTGACATATGTGTCATAATATTGAAATCTATTCATTTTTTGAATGTTTTTAAATTGTTTTTTAAACATTTTATCGTGTAACCATAGAATTGTAATTTTGGAATTGGAATTTGTATTTGGTACTTTTTGCATATATTTTTATTCATCTTTACTGTTATTGTAATTCTTAATGTTGTTTTATGTTTAAACTTTTGATGATATGTAATAAAATATTGTATAGATGCAATTTTGCACAGTATATGTTATTTTTCCCTTGATATGTTTTTTTTTTGCAAATACTTTTATGACTCAATACAAAAATAGTGAAATCACTATTTGGACAGTGGAGGGCCTTGGACTTGCTTTTATTTTGCATTTTTTTCAAATGTAGTATGGTTTTGTCAAATTAATTTTAATGAAAAGGTTACATCAATTTCAGAGTTTATGTGTACATTCCCCATTTTTCTGTAATGACAGCATGCACTACACCATTTTTACAAAATCTGATGATCTATGTTATGCATGATTTCACAAAGTCCTAGACAGTATCTTGTGATGATAGTTAATGCCTGACTTTTCATATTTAAGTGCCCCCAATAAATGCCTAATTCTGTTTGGGTCAGGTGACTGTGCTGACTGTTAGGAAAGTCCATGACAGTCAGCACTGCTTGATCTTCTTTAGTATTCAAGTACTTCAAATTCGCCATTATCCAACTGCAGCTCTCTACAAATAAAACATTTTTTTCAAGTGGTCACTGACTTTTGGCTCCCACTGTACAAGCATGGTATTATTATGTGTAAAATAACCAGCCATTGAAGACAAAAATATATATCTTATTATATCTTATTATCTTATCTTATTTTTTTATTTTTATAGATAGAAAGACAGGCAGAGGCAAACATAAATATTGATTTAGTTTCTCTGTTGCAGTCTGTCAGGTTGTCCACGAGCAAAGAAGAGTGGGATCAAAATTGTTCATAACAAGGAGGACAAGGATGACCAAGAACAGATTAAGTGGGTCTTGCTTTGTTTCTTTGCTTGGACTATCTGAGAAACGTATGCATTTTCATACAGTGCGACTATGTTACATTGAGTCTACTCATGTCCAGGTGTCCAGTGCCTGGGTGTGATGGTCAGGGGCATGTGACAGGGAAGTACGCATCACATCGCAGTGCATCTGGTTGCCCCCTGGCTGCCAAGCGTCAAAAGGATGGCTTTGTGAATGGAGCTCCTTTTCCCTGGAAGTCTGGAAAAACGGATGGTATGACTTGTCCCACGCCTGGCTGTGATGGCTCGGGTCATGTCAGCGGCAGCTTCCTTACTCATCGCAGGTGTGAATCAGAGAGAGTGTATCAGGGCAAGGGTCTTGTTTTGTCTGAACAACTCTGTGCAGCCCTCGTAAATCTGTTTTTTCTCATTGTAAAAACAGTAACTTAAACTTGTGAGAACTCTGTGATGAAGGTAACAAGGTGCAATTTGGTCTGTGTAAAAAATTGAGCATCTTTTCCTGAAAAGGCATTTTTAAAGATCTCAAAATTTCATTGAATTCTTAAAGGCTTCTTACAATTTGCAAAAATGTCCTATATGTGCTTGAAAGTTCGGGAACCCTTTGGAATCTTCTCTATTTCTGAATAAATTGACCTGAAACATCATCATATTTAATAGTTCTAATAGTAGATAAAGATAATCCAATTAAACTAATGAGACAAAATAGTATACATGGTCATTTAAGAATACTCCTCACAAAAGTTAGGGGATACTTCAAACTGAAATATCCCATAATTACATCTCCCCTAATTTTATTGAGCAATGTATCTGGGGAATGATCCAATCTGAGAGTCTTTGCTTTAAGTATCTGGTGTCACATCCCTGTACAACAATAACTGCAACTAAACATTTCGAGTTACTGTTGATTGGTCCTGCCCATCAATTTGGATGAATTTGAACATATTCTTCCAAACAGAGCAGCCTCATCTTTAAGATGTTGGTGGGTTTCCTTACAATAACTTCTTCCACAATACTTATATTGGATTAAAGTCAGGCCTGGTATTCTGTAACTACTTTTCACTTCAAAAGACTTGTGTGCTTGAAGGTCATTATTTTGATATTTATGCAGCAAAACAGGCCTGTGTCATGATAATACCAAGTTTCACAGATGGGATAAGGTTTTTATCCTGGAATGCAGTGTATTTCACGTACCATGTGCAATGTTATTTTTGGAGAGCAGTGGTTTTGTAATTTTAACCCTGGTATGATTGTTGTCCATCATTCTTGTGATGGTGCTTTTGTGGCTTTTATTTATTTAAGACATTAACTTGGGTTCCTTTGTGACCATACAGAATATTATGCACCTTTCATTTAGAGCAATCTTTGATGGTAGACCAAGTAACATTGGTCTTGAATTCAATTTGTACACAATCTGACTAATGTGGATTGTGGGGTTCAAACTCTCAAGAGGTGGTTTTGTTGCATTTTCCTGCCTAATTGGCATCAACAACACATTTTAGGTTATTAGAAATCTGCTGATGTTGTGAAGCTCAGACTTTTATAGATCACTGCTCTTTTCAGTAAATACATTTCAATGATTGCAAACCATGACAATTATATCCAAGTATAATATTTTTACCCATTTGTTTAATTAGGTTCTCTTTATCTACTTTAGGAATTTGGTTACATTTTTTGTTGTTTTAGGTCACATACCATATACCAGAAACACAGAAAATTATAAACGGTTCAAAGCTTTCAAGCACCACCATTTTTATGAGTGGTGCATAACCTTGTATCTGGTTCAGGTTGCACTAGATATTGGTTAATATATATATTTCCCGATAACAGAAGACATTTGTTCAAAATACAGTATTAGTAATTCTTTAGTGAACACGTGCTGTTTAATGCATTAATGCCACGTTCTGTAAGTAAAGAGCATATGTATATCTCCTTGCCCAGTCTCTCTGGTTGTCCCCGTGCCAGTTCAGCTATGAAGAAAGCACGGATGACTGGGGTTGACATGCTTACAATCAAGCAGCGTGCAAGCAAAGGTACTTGGTAATCTTATTGCATTTATAACATTTTAACATACACTGCTATGTCTTCTAACATTCAGGATGGCAATATTCTGTTTTCGGTTGTGGCATGTACAATATATTACTGAGTGTGAAACAATAGTCATACCTTTATGTTTATGAAGAAATACTCAGTATTTTCAACTGAATAATTAACTTGAACAAAGAAAGAACACAAAACAAGTTGCCAATTTCTAGTCTAATGCCAGGTGCAGTTTTTTGTGCATTAATTCCCATTTTTTTTACTATGTATACTATGTCTTTTATTCTTCAGTTGTGTGTTCTCGATTTTATTACAGTATATTTATTACATTTCAAATCTTGGCTATTCATGCAGATTGGGTCCCTTTCTGAGTCTTGGATGTCCAATGGATTAACAAAAATAGTAGAAACTTAGATAGTTTTAATGACTGCTTTGAGACAATATTCTGTTAGTGCTATATAAGTCAATTTTACTGATTAGGTTTAAAAATGGTATTGTCAATGAATGACTGCATGGATGAAAAGTACAACTGTTATGAGTACACATCCAAAAATATTTTCCTTTGAAGAAATAGTTCTGAAGAAGCTGCTCCATGTCTGAAAGTGGTGTACAATAATGATTTAGTGCTTCATTTATAAATACATTGGACTGTATAATTTGTGAGTTCTCCAAAGGTACATGGTTTGCATAAACCTTTATTTGATTGCCCTAAAACTACCCTCAGACTTCCATTACAACTAAGAACTTGAGCTAAAGCAGTTTTGTGTCAGTATAGCAGACTAAAATTTGGAGGTTTTCATTAAGACTGTGATCATTGTGTGCTCCTACCTAGGTATAGAGAACGATGAAGAAATCAAACAGCTGGATGAAGAAATCAAAGACCTTAATGAATCAAACAATCAAGTGGAATCAGACATGATTAAACTTAGGACTCAAGTAAGCTATGTTTTACCCATTTCTCATCTCTTCAGCGATACGTCAAGTCTGAAGTCACAGCTACTCCCCCTTTCCTTCCACAGATCACCACCATGGAGACCAGTCTAAAATCCATGGAGGAGGAGAATAAGGTTATCGAGCAACAGAATGACTCATTGCTGCATGAGCTGGCAAACCTCAGCCAGTCGCTCATCAACAGCTTGGCAAATATCCAGCTTCCTCATATGGTATGAGACAGACAGACTGCACAGAGCCTGCCCCACACACACTTTACCAGTGATAGATGATCTAAAATACCAATGTTAGAACATCTAATAAGAAGACATTTCATATTAGTCTTATGATCTGCAAATGATTTTTTCCATTATTCAGGATATAGCCAGGCATGCCATGCTGAATTTATTCATTCTGTATTTGCTAAGAAATGGCTCTGGATAGTGATAATGGGTCATTTGGACAGCTGACTTTCTCTCATCTGCTTCTTTATGTATGTTGTTGAGTTTGTCTCAGCTACATGTGCTTTTGTGCTTAGGTCACTTCCCTTATTGATCAATCATTCTATTAAAGCAGCCTCACTCCTTCAGTAACTGTCTTTCAGTTGAGTACAAACATGGTTGCAGTTCATGCTGTTACTCATCTGCCTATGGTGTTTTGTATTGAGTGAGATTGGACAAACCCTTCTCTTCAATGCTGGCTATGTTGCTAAACATCTGAAACATGTATCTTTTGAATATGGCTCATCAGTTCTCCACTTAAAATTCAATTAAATGGGATTCAATGTGAAAACTCTCCTTATATTTCACCAGCATTTGGGTGATTGTTGGTTGTTTATTATTGTTTTAGTTTTTAAAGTCCAATGCTAAACAAGATATGCAGTGATTCTGATCACAAGCATGAAACTTTTAGCTGTCCAATTTTGTAATGTACAGACGCTGTTCCTTGAGATCTGCAGTGTTTGTCAGATAACTTCATGCCCGGCTAATAGTATTCTCTCTACACCTCTCCCCTGTAGAAACCGGTACCACTGAAAGAGGTCCCTGTTAAAAATTACTGCTGTTTACAGATGCCCCACAGAGTAAGACATTCATTTTCCATAGTCTAATCTTATACTTTCCTCCTATCATTTTCCTCCCTGTAGCCCTTTTCTTCTCAGTTTCACACATTGTAGTGAGGATACATCACTAATGTCCATACTGCTACCTCATATTAATGAAACGTAATCACAGAGCAATAGCAATTCAAAGTGTTCAAAGTTTACGCAGCAGTCAAGCTGGAGTTACACTACGAGCCATATTTACTTGTTTCTTAGTCTTATTTATCAGACAGGACAACATTTATGGGCTGATGCTGATACTTTTCTGCCTTTCATGACACTGCTACTTTGTGTTTTTATTTTACTCATAATTATCAGTACTGCAGAAACAGTCAAATGCATGAAATTCACCACAAGTCATGCAGCCATAACACATGTTGTTTTGTTTTATTTGTTTTTACATTCATTACATTGTTTTATAAACGTCTCTATGACAGTCTAGAAAGATTAGGGTTACTCTTAGTATTTGATCTGATCCTTTTAATTATTCAGTCATCACATTTGTGGAAGATGGTACCTTACATCTCAAAAGCCCTACAAATACACACAGTCACCTACTTCATTAGGTATATCTACCTTATACTTATCCTTGTTGGTTATTTTATCAGGTACAGTTACCATATAATTATGTGCACTTTATAGGTGTGAAATAATTGACATGATTGAAATGCATTGGTTAAAAAGGATAGCCACAGTACCACTAAAGAAAAAATAGTATGTGACTGGTGGACCATGTTTAACACAGAAAAGGCTCTGACATGATTAATGTATTATGTGAATCAGCACTGCTGATGTTTTAACCCTCTGGGCCCAAAGCAACTATTTATTACCTTTATATTCAATCTCACATGGAAAAATAATTACAATCACGTCTTAAGCCACCATTGGACTAAGATGTTCCATTGTTGCACCAATGTTATTTTTACCATATATAATATATTTTCAATCTCTTTATTAGAATACAACCATAAAATACAGGAAAGTTCTATGCTGTATTAAAAAATTAAAATAGGCTAGAGGGTTACAGTGGCAAGCATTTAATGTGACCTCCCTTGAGCGATAGCTGAATCTAGCAGCTTCTTGGGATGCCAAGTGGACCCTTCTACAGCTTAAAGAAGTTTGATCATGTTTGTTCTGTTTGGAAGGGTAGATGCCAAGAACTTTGGCATGGGAAAGGCTTTATTTTAGAGCTTACAAAGAAGATAAAAGAATAAAAAAGAATATTAAAGAGTGATAAATCCATGTTTTAACATGTTATATACAGTATAGTCATATATATGACCATGCATATCATTGCTAATACAACAACTAGTGGTGATCTAAGACTTTTATTCAGTACTGTACATAGAAGATGTAATCTCAGAAAACACAACATGTATAAGAAGCACATGGACATGTTAAGGTAAAAGCATTGGGTGACTATTCCAGGTAACTTATGAACCTGTAGTTTTTACAGGCATTTATTGAAACTATATGATATCAATGGATATGGATGATCTATGTGAGGCTTAGATCTGTTTGTAGAAGCTTGTCCCTATTAAGGACTCATTTCTACTATTTTTGTTATTGAATTATCCCAAGTCCAGTAGTTTAAATAACATTTGTGGTGGGGACATTAGTGTCCTTGTGGGGTTCAGTGCATACTTACCATTAATCATTAGACATTTTGCAGATGATCTAGAGCATGAAACCTGGACCTTCTGGTCAGTAGTTCAGTACCTTAACTACTGAATAAACTTCTATATTAGAATTTATTGGGCAAATCTAACTTATATAAGTACACTGTTCGCAAAATTATGGGCATTTTGAAGTATCTCCAAATTTTTGTGAGCAGTATACAGTATATACAAATCCAGCTGAATGCAAAGTGCACGTTATGGTAGAAGTGCCTAATTAAATGACCAGTAAGTGTATATGCAAGGTAGATGTACCTACCAAGCATGCATGCTTTTAGCCTAATATTTTAAACCAAAGTTTAGAACTCCCTTGTTCCCTTAAACCTGCCTCTCCTCTGTCCCTTTTCTGTTATATACCTCCATGTTTTCTGAGTGGAATTGACTGTATATTGTCTCTTATGGTCAGCCTTCACTGATTCCAATCTGTTTCACAGGAGCCAATGAACGAGCAAAACTTTGATAGTTATGTGAGCACTTTGACAGATATGTACACTCATCAGGACCAGTACCAGAGCCCTGAAAACAAAGCCCTTCTGGAGAACATCAAGCAAGCTGTGCAAGGTATCCAAGTGTAGCTCCCTGAGCCACTGACTCGTTTCATAATGGGCTTGCAAACCAAGCATTAATAAGCAAAAAGAGAGAAAAAAAAAAAACATGTAAAAGTATGAGAAATGATTATGATTTTTTTTGCTGCTGTAATTAATTGTACTATCTTGTATTATTTACTATTCGGTTATGCTTTTGAGGGGGAAAATACATAATTATTTCTTGCCTTGCTTTAAAGATGATTACCAGTGGCAAATGTTTTGAGGAACATTCATGTTTTGTACATTTTTCATATGAACTGACATGATGTGATGTACTGTTTATAGCTGCTAATGTATGCACATTTTAGTGTATATGTATTTATTAATTGTAAAAAAAAAATCCATTGTTTAAAAAGCTTACTGACAACAGGAAAACATGGTGTGGTGTTGAAAGGAAAAATAGAGAGAATGTAAAGGGCAATCAGCTAGCATAAGCTTTTCCTTTTGAAAATAAGAGAAATTCAGTATGTGTTATGGATGCTGTTCAATTGATAAAAAGCAGCCAGTTTTTTAACAATATAAAGGACCTTCATAGAGATTTGTCATTGTGTTGAGAAAAAAAAACATTTTGCAGTGGTCAGTGTGGGCACTTGAAGTACGTGTATTGGTCTTTGCTTTTTGTTGTTGTTTTACATGGACAAAAAATGTTATTTGTGAAACATCATGACACGGAAACCCACTGGTGCAAATCCCAAGATTGTGAAAGAAATATTTCTGCATTTTTATTGTATGTTCACTTCTATTATTCCAATTTGGTTAATGCCAATCCTGAAAAGACAATCCAGCATAAATGATTAATTTATGATTGTAAAAGATTAGTAGGTAGTAACATAGCATATCAGCAATATATAACATTGAATCAATCATTTATTTAGCTATGGGATGCAAACTTTCGGGTATATGCAATTTCTTATTGTTAGCATCGCAGAAACTGATTAGTGTTTTTACTAAATGTAAAGTATTACGTTTTATATGAATCTTTCACTGCAGTCATGTTGTAGGGTTTAAAGTCCAAATGGATGCATGCATATGCATTATGAGTTTTACATTTTCATGTTCTGTTTGGCACAGGGACACCTTTGTTTCCATGTTTTGATGTTTTTTTTCTATATATATTTATATATTATGAAAAAAGGATGTGGAAGTGCCCAAAAGTTTGTATAGTGAGGATCTGTTTGCGAATGTCAGAATGCGTGCGCGCTGGACTTACAGGGTTAACGTCACAGTTCATATGTCATTTTTATGCAGCACTTGTAAGTATGTCTAGTTTAATGTGTAAAAAGATTTCCTCAGCATCAGATGCAAAGCATGTGACATTCAATGTTGCAAACGTGAGATTTCCATTATGGTTATGTCATTTCAGCAACATACCATTGTATCAAGGACACTATTTATGACATTTGTGGAAATCTGTATAATATGAGAATACCCTTCATTTTTTTGGGTTTTGTCTATGACAAATCAGAAGCACTTTAATGTTTTAGAATCAGAAAAAAAAAACTCAAGTACGGTCTTACAAAGGCATTTTTATTGGGCGACGGCATGTTGTACAGGTCTAATCACTGGTTGTTGATTGATTGCTAGAGCAGAGCCAGATTGAGCTGTAATGTTCAATTCTACATCATGTATAAGGGAATATATGTTCACTCAAGACTTGTAGACAGAAATGCACATGAGTGAACTCACCAATAACACATTGTGGTATTGAGCAGAAAGCTATAGCTTGAGTTCAGTAATACGGAGTCGGTTGTGAATACTAAGCATGAGCCTATCAAGGTACAGCAGGTTACCATGTGGTTACCACCATCGTTAGATGTTTCATTCTTCATTCAGGCTAGCTAGGCATATTTAAAAAATACATGCAAAGGTGCTAATCATTCTCATCTTTCATGCATCCAAACGGAGTAACTGACCCGATATCTTCCTCTCCATGGTGTCCTCCTCATCTCTCCAAAGCTTTGTGTATGCAGCTGCCAATGTAGTAGTAACGTTCTTCTGTAGTAACGTTCATAACCTCTCATTACTAATACAGCAGGAAAAAGGACAATAAGCACAATTTTGCTGCTCACCTTCTGTTCTAACATATTGTAGTATCTAATTTAAAAAAAGAAGAGTTACCTGTACCTATTTAAATAGAAACACTAAGTACATGCTTGAATGCAAAATACTTTTATTATTAATTGTGAATTCACAAGGTTACGAGTTTCCATTTAAAAATGACTTCAACAACTCATTTTAAAAACATGATTTTATATTCACAAGTAAACATGGCTTTCTCTTGCGCTATAACTCTAGCTCCTTTCCTATTTTTTAATCACATAGCATGATTTTGGTTGATATGATACTTTTTTGCTGTAAATGTTTAAGATCACAAGTTGCAGTGATATTTCATTCTGAAGTTGTGAACTTTGTACAATTTTTCTTATGCTGTTGTTGACATCTCTTACTCAATAAAACTTGTGTTGCCACACCGCATGATTCTTAAACTTCGTAGTTAAAATGTACTTTATACCAGTGCTAATCTGATATTGATACCAAAACTAAACCATTTTCAATACCAAATATATTTGTTATTTGACTTCTCATACATTTTAACCTCACTTTTGCTCGTTGGTGGGCATTTGACTCCTATCATTAGAAAACAAATGATGCAGAGAGCCAATAAAGCATTTTATTTGATGTTTCATGGAACATGTGTTGGTTGGTTTTGATGGCTACTACATAAATTGCATTTACATTTACAGTATTTAGCAGATGCCCTTATACAGAGCAAATTACAAAAGTGCTTTAAGACATCAGTAACATAATCTACTCCAAATAATTAGGAATCTAAACAAGAATATGTTATGGTTGTGAGAGAGGAAGAGGAGAGAGAGAGAGAGAGAGCGAGAGAGAGAGAGAGAGAGAGAGAGAAAATCGGCAAGGGGGAGGTAAGTCAATGTAAGTGCACAATAAATTGGTCTGAAGATAGCCAGTGACTCAGCTGTTTGAACATTTTGGTGAAGTTCATTCCAACACTTAATCAAGAAATCAATCAATCAGTCAATCAAAATTTATTTATACAGCAATGGAGCATTGTCTCAAAGCAGCTTTACAACAGTATACCATCCAAAAAAGGTCAATCCCAGTTTGAGCAAGCCTACGGCGACAGTGGCAAGGAAAAACTCCCTTATTTAGGAGGAAGAAACCTTGAGAG
>JAUZSU010000549.1:32872-46919 GCA_034780255.1 Parotocinclus maculicauda
CTGCTCTAGACACACCAAGCTTGTTGGTCCACATTGTAGATACAGCCCCAAGTAAATCACGTAAAACATAAATAAAGTCAGAATACAAGGATTTACAAATACTGTTCAAACAGATAAACTTCATTGTTTTTTTTTTGCAAATAATCACTTATTGTGCATTTAATGCCTGCAACATGTTCCAAAAAAGTTGGTACAGAGGCAACAAAATACTAGGAAAGTTAAAGAATGCCTGTTTGGCACATTCCACAGATGAATAGGTCAATTGAAAGTTATGACTGTGTATAAAGGGAGCATCCCGCAATCCATATATCAACAACACCCAGAAACACCGTCGGCTTCTCTTGGCCCGAGCTCATCTGAGATGGACTAAAGCAAAGTAGAAAATTGTCATTTGGTCTGACGAGTCCACATTTTTTCCAATTGTTTTTGGAAATAATGGACATTATGTCCTCTGGGCCAAATAGAAGGACTGTTCAGATTGTTATCAGCACAGAGCCAGCATCTCTGATGGTATGGGGATGTGTTAGTGCACATGACATGGGTAACTTGCACATCTGTGAAGCACCATTAATACTGAAAGGTACAGACAGGTTTTGGAGCAACATATGCTGCCATCCAAGTAATGTCTTTTTCACGGATGTCCCTTTTTATCTCAGCAAGACAACGCCAAGCCACATTCTACACGTTACAACAGCGCAGCTTCATAGTAAAAGTGCGAGTACTGCCAGACCTGTCTCCTATTGAAAATGTGTGCCGCATCATGAAGTACATTAAAAGGAAAGGTGATTTAACACAGTGGTAAACATGTCCCTATCCAAACTGTTTTGGAACATGTTGCAGGCATCAAATTCAAAATGAGAGAATATTTGCACAAAAAAAAAGGTTTTTTGTTTGAGCATTAAATATCTTGTCATTCAACTAAATATGGGTTGAAGAGGATTTGCAAATCATCTTATTCTGTTTGTATTCATGTTTTACACAACGTCACAACTTCATTGGAATTGGGGTTGTGTAACAACTGAGTAGCTCATCTGCTAATGCACTTTGTGCTGCTTATTCAATAGTCCTTAATCAGCTGTCACATGATCCGGCTTGATATTTCCTCAGTCCAGCTAAATCACTATGGTGCAGTAATGCTGTGTGTGATCTACTCATACAAAAACAATACACACCAACACGCCACCATCACTAAGCAGACCTGAGAATGATCCACAACCTAAATAGTACCTAATTTGTGGTGGTCCTGACCATGGATGAAAAAAAGTGAAAGGAAGTTAATAAAGTATGCTGAGCAACTGCAATCTATAATGCACTACAAAGTGCACCTCCATTGTAAGTGGACCTGATAAAATGGACAATAAGTGGAGAAACATTGTGGCTTTAATGTGGTTTTGATATTATGATTGACGTAACAATGCAAAAGTGAAACAGGATAAATAAATAAAAAATTTAAAACGCATGAGATCCCAATAGTTTGAAATTGTCTTACTACAATATGGAGCACTGTTCTCTCATCAACCAGATATCAAATTACAACTCCAAATCAGAAAAAGTAAAGCTGGTGTAGAAAAAGCCAATAACAATATAATTGGACAAGTGTGTCTTACATTTACTTTGATTTCTGTAGATAGCATAAACACAAGAAAGCTAATTTCTGTCGGGATAACTTTTTAATTTGTTAATGCATAACTGACTATAATCATGATTTGTTTAAAAAGTAATTTGCTTTCAAAACATCTTTGAGGAACAAAGATGGGCATGTGATCTCCCGTTTGTCAACAAATGTGTGAGAAACTTGTTGAAACGTTTAAAAACAATGTTTCTGAAAAAAGAGTGGAATGGATTTGCATATTCCACAAAGCATTAAATCATTAAAAGAGTCTAACAGAACTTTTTTTGAAGAAAAGCCTGTATGCTTAACAAAAGACAAAAATGAACAGCCAGATTGGTATGGGGTGTGTCAGTGCTGTTGACAAAAGTGTTATAATAATTTCTTCTTCTGTTATGGCGCCAATAATGTAGAAACATACAGTGAGATTTTGAGTAATATAAATTGCATATTTGAACAAGATCGCTATATCGCTATAGTTCAATTTCATAACTGTTAACATCCGTTTCCCACATTCTTTCTGCGGTGACTTTTTCCTGTGACTTTCTACCGACTTTCCATCGACACTTTGATCAAGCCCTGTAGCACACCACTGGCTGCAGCATATGAGGACCTACAGCAAGAAGTCCACTGTACTATCGTCTGTATCACCCATATCCACACCATATATGCAACCCACAACCTCACAAAAAAAGCTAAGCACATTTAATTGATTAATTATATTACCAGTAACATGATTTGTGCTGAGCTTGTTCCCTGTCCCGAGTGTGGCATGTTGTCGACACAGTCAGAGACTCACTCCTATTCACGTGTCAAACAGGTATTCCCCCCCTCAGAAAGACACCCACTGAATAGCCTGTTTAAGGAGCTCCTGTCATAGATGACTCTACTTTGTGAAATGTCAAATTAGCTACGCCTTTAGGGACACCAGCATCTAGGGTTTCAGTGAGCCAGAATGCCAGACTTAACAGGGAACTTTGGTGAGCGCCATAGTTGTAGACTTTCTAGGATAGTTGTTCATGTGGGGGCCAATGATATAGGTTATGCTATAGATAAAGGTAACAAAGAAAAATTTTGTAGAGGTGGTTAGTTGCAAAGGCGATGATCTGATGCAGTACTGTGTTCTGGCCCCATCCCAATGTGGTAAGGTGACCAAGCCTACGGCAGGTTACAGTTAATGAACTGTTGCCTGTCCAAGTTGTGCTCTGAAAACAATGTGGATAACCGGACAACATTTGAGGGTAAGCCTGGCCTCTTAGGACAGGACAGTGTCCACCCCACTGGAGAAGGTGCTGCTCTCATATCCTGCAATATTGCCCATAGTCTTATTGCAGGGTTAGTTGGGTGCTGACTATCCACAGATACATCACATATAAATAACAATCATATACTAGCTAGGATAACTTAACATTAGATTATAAATGAATTGATCACTGTTAAACACTTACACACACTGAAACTTGGATTAGACAGTATGAATATTTAGCCTTAATGAAGCCTCACCTCCTGAGTACAGTAAAGTCGCCAAAATTTTTTCTAGGATCTAGGTGTTACTGCTGAATCCCATTATGAGTTTAATTCATTTAAAAATACTGATTCTTAATGAGACTGATCCATCGATATGCAAGCCCAAACCATACTCTTTTTAGATCATCACTATTTACCGCCCTCCCGGCCCTAACTCAGAATTTCTTTGAAATTTGCTAACTTTTTTTCCTGCTTAGTACTATAAACAGATAAAGCTTTAATTGTAGGTGATTTTAACATTCACTTTGAAAATGAGTAGGATCCACTTAAACAATTATTAAAATATATTACCTCGATTACTAATAGTGAACTATCCAAACTTATCTGCTCTACAAGTCATCAACATGCTTATTAGATCCACTTTCTTACATATTTACTCAAAACAATTATATTCAGTAGTATATAACCATTAATTATTAATTTAAATTCATCCCTTACCTTTGGTTATGCCCCAAAATCATTTAAATGCACTGTAATTAAAGCCCTGATTTAAATAAAACCCTTTCCTCTCCAAAATCTTAGAAAAAGCGGTCTATTAGCAGCTCTGTAGTTACCTCTAAATTAACAGTATTTATTAAACAGTCAAGGGACATAAATCACCAAAAGTTTAAGCCTAGGCCAAAAAAAAAACATACTTATTTACACAGGCTTGTGGTTAGATTTAGATTTAGGGATGTATGGCTCGGATTACTGGGGCCAGAGTGTGGGATCTTGTCTGGCCTGTCTGCTTTGTGAAGCGGTGACCTTTGGCCAAGAGTGTCTGGTGGTGGTCTGGCTGGGCCGGGCTTCGGTTCTCTTGATCCTGACTTGTGCATCCTTGCCTTAGATTAAGGACAGAGCTGGGGGTTTATAGATTTATGGTGATCTGCATTCTGAGTTGCTGTCTTCTTGCCTCCTCAGTGCATTACCTCAGGTTGATTGCTAGAGAGGTGGGTTGCTGATGTCTCACATGATGGAACCTTTTGGCTTTGTTACTTTTTGGTTCTCTTTCTAGTTTTATGTTAAACATGCCATCAGTGGTTGTCAATGTCCCTTTTCTCTTCAGTTCCAGATACAGCCCCACACATAAAGATGTCCCTCCACTTCAGTATCACTCTACTAATCATCAAAAGTCCCACCACAGAAGTGCATTAACTTTCTCCATCCTTCAGGGAAGGATGACAATAAGGGGATTAAGGGGACAATGTGCCCCCAAGGACCTTCACACTTTGGACTCAAATTGCTAAAGTGTATGGTGCAAAATTATTGCCAATATAAATATTCTATTCAATATTTCATTTATCTGTCATTATTTTCTTAGTAGTACTATTACTACAAACTTAATTCTTAAAATTAACATTTAAGCCCGAAGGAGAACGGGTCTCTTTGAGACTTGGTATTTCCAAGGTTTCCTCTACAAGGTTTAGGGAGTTTTTCCTTTCCGATGTTGCCCTAAACTTGCTAAATCTGTGATTCGCCTTATAAGCCAAAACAACATTGTAAAGCTGCTTTAAGACAATGCTTCATTTTATAAAGTGCTACATAAATAAATCCGACTTGACTTGTGAAAGGAGAGGGAGCGGGGCTGGACTGGTATGCCTGCCTGCAGTCCTCAATAGAGAATATGTAGAGAATTTTGAAATTAAAAAAAAGTGACAATATCCTGAAGACATTTGCCGGAAGAATGGGACAAAATAACACCTGAAGCACTTAATTACTTGAAGTGTCTCAAGTTTTGTGAGAAGGAATGGCAACATTACGAAATGCAGGAAGGGGTGTATATTATCAAATTAATTAACTGTTGACAAGATTTTGATTTTTATTTGGCTTCTTTAACGTTGCTATCGGCATCAGTGGCCATGCAAGCGACACACACAAGGTTATATCATCTCAACACCAGTCGCATATATATATACACACACACACACACACACACACACACACACACACACACACACACACACACACACACATATATAAATATATATATATATATATATATATATATATATATATACATTATAATATGAGTTCTCTGATGTAACAAGCAAATAAATACAACACTGCTAGTGAAGAGAGCTTGGAGACACTGCACAACAATGTAGTTATTAAATAATTACTAAATAGTTACATTACTTAAATGTATACTATGTAAATATATATACTATAGTGTATATATATATATATATACAATAATTTGCTTAAATGGTATACATATTTAATAATTATATTGTTAGGAACTGCAGTGCTCTATGTCTCTAAGCCCTCTTCAATAGCAGTGTTGTAATTGTGCACGCTGTTAAAGCTCACTTCTCTCCAGAGGACCTTCATGCTTGTTTACATCAGAGAGCTCTTATATTATAATGGATGGGTAAAGCCATTGACTGAGTCTTCTCTGGAATTTTATGCTTTTTAAGTTTCAAACATTCTACGGCATTCAGCTGGCAGGTACAGTAGAAATCTGAGGTTTATTACTCTGGGCCAAGTATGGATTACAGGGCACTGCATAGGACCCCAGTGATACTGCAGCTTCAATCAGCCATCTAAAGCTCAAAGGAGCCCATTTTCACACTATTTAATTTAATGGCATAGCTCAAGTTTGGCTAATCTTTCCAAGCACAATAGGATCTGTGGAGCTTACCATTTGCACCCTGAAGGAATGCAAATAGCCTATTGATCTATTTATGGACAGCACATATGTGGAGGATCAGACGTGGATGCTTATTAGTTGGATAATCGGTTGATGGCAAATGTTGTTACTGTGTGGTAATGAGATCCAAGTAGGACAGCACAAAGAATTACTGCGTTGTGTTATAAGAACATTTATTTGTGGGACTTTGCAACTGACACAGCAGATAAATCTTATAATTATTAAATCTTATATTTATGTTTGGGCAATCCTGGACAAATACCATGTTTTGCTGATTTTTGAAATAATAACTAAATAACTAAACAAATAAAAACCCACTTAAATACATATGCAAGGTGTATGACATTTTGACATTCGTTAAATGTATCTGTCAGTTATCTGTATTTGCTGGTTTTTTTAACCTTTTTACATATTTGTGTATATTTAGTACATAGTTTTTTTTTCTTTCGTTTATTTTGTGTTGTTTGTATGACAAATAAACATTAAAAAGTGTAACTTGAAACATATTTCTACTAATTGAATTATTAGCATGTTAGTTAAGATTTGAGACTTTAGTAGAATTGTAGTAGTATTTAGTAGTATTGCCTGCAAAGTTGGCCAAATGTTTCCTTCAGTGTGTATTTAAAGGTTTGTATTTAAAATGTTATATTAAGGTCTCATTTAGAAAATCAACATAGCACATACTTTATCCAAACTTCTGCAAAAAACTAAATGTGCATGGTTCGTGCCTTAGTAATATCGATCATTTGCAAGCGGTCTGTTGTGGCTGTTCTGCTGTGTATGAACGCCAATGATTCTTTGGAGGACTTCCAAGAAGTATCACTCATATGAATAATTACAAATTTTGGAGAACTGCAGGTGAACAGCATATTCAAAATGCACATGTTTAATATCCTTCTCTCCACATAGATCTTTATTATTTCAAACAGGCCCTAAGTTGCCAGAATGATAGCAGATACAACAGTAGAGCGATTTCCTGTGGCACTCTAATGATATCACGCATATGTAATGCACACTTAAGTAGCACCAATCATATTCCGATATATGACATTGCTTCCTGATCCCATACAGAAAGATTCAGTGCAGAACTGCTTTTGAGAGAGGTACAAATTTATCTTTTGCTTTACAATATCCGCAAAATGAGTTCAGAAGGCCTTTAAAACAGCTACAAGTATTCAGAGTAAAGACACATGTGTAGCGTCTGTTCACTCCCTGTCTTCTCTCTCATGGAGCATAAATCGCTCAGGTCCCTCTCTGCTCAGGAACGCTCCCCACAGAAACCATACTTTACCAATAAAGGGCAATCCTCAAACATGCATGCCTAATTGTAAGTGCACTAACTTATCATTTGACCCCAAACCCAGCAAGATAGAAGACTAGGTCAAAGCCATGACTCATTTGGGCTTTCAAATCTGCTTTTTCCGCATAATCACAGGTCAAACCTTAGAATATTTTACTTTTCCAAAGTCAGGGAGATAATTTCTGGATATTGATAGATTATGGTGAAACCTGAGAAAACAAAAATAACTTTAAACATTGGTTCAATGTTGCTGCGACATTGTCTGGAAAACTAACTTCCTGCCTTGAAACAAGTCTTGACAAAGGCAAGGTCAAAATTAGCATTTTCTCTTGGACTCAAAGACAGGGACTCTAATGTTGTATGTGATTACATGCAAATAGTGTGTTAGAAGTTTTTATATTCCTTAACCAAAACAACTCTATTTATTTCTATTTGGTTTAAATATAACGGTGCTGCTATGGTTAAAAAGCAATAAGAACAGGAATTCTCTGCCAGTGCAAAATGAACTACGTTATATGATGGATGAGACTTCAGGGAAAGAATCTCTCTTCAAGCAATTACCAAATCTCTCATTCTGAAGTCATCTTCAAATGTGGTGTTGGATAGCAATTTCATTAGCTAAGATTAGAGGCTGATATGTAAAATTACAGAACATTATTGCATGTTACTGCCTGAAAGAGCTGCCTCATCATATACAGCTTGACAGGCTTTGACAGGTGTATTAAGGAGCGTAAGACTCAAGAGAAATCTTTAAGACCTGTGCTGTAGAGTTGTGCTTGGTGGCACATTAAAGGAAATTTGTAAATAAGTTGATATGTGATATGCTGTCGAACTTTCTGTTTAAATATTAATCTGATCACTTTGAAGGAACATATCTGTTCTGTTGGGATTGTACACATTTAAAATTGCTTGAAACCGAATATCTAATGAGTCAATTACATGGCAGCAACAAAATACATTTAGATATGCAGGTATGGTCAAGACTGAGCATCAGAATGGGAAAGAAAGGTAATTTATGTGACATGGTTGTTGGTGCTAGACAAGCTGGTCTATTGCAGAAACTGCTGATCTGCTGGTATTTTTATATAATATCATATATAATATCAAATAAGCAGCAGCTCTCTGATCTGCCCTGTTAGAGGTCACAAGAGATTGTTATAACTGGTTTGAGTTGCTAGAAAGTCAAAAGTAACTCAAATAACCACTTTTTACAATTGAGGTATGCAGAAGAGAATTTCTGAATGTGTAACACATAGAACCTTGAAACAGTTGGGCTACTGCTACAGAAAACTACACCAAGTGCCACTCCTGTCAGGTTAGAACAGGGTTAGGGTTAGGGTTATACTACAACTTGCACGGGCTAACCAAAATTGAAAAATAGAACACTGGAGAAACATTGCATTGTCTGATGAGTCTCGATTTCTGCTGCTACATTTGGTAGTAGAATCTGAATCAGACAACATGAAAGCATTGATCCATCCTGCCATGTATCAATGGTTCAGGGTGGTGGTGGTGGTGGTGTAATGGAATTTTTTGAGTCTCTATTAATACCAATTGAGCATATTTTAAATGCCACTGCTGACATCACTGCATGTATTGCTGCTGACCATGTTCTTACATTTATAACCACAGTGTACTTTCTTTTATTGACTAAGTCCATCAGGATAACACACAAAGCTCAAACTAGTTTATTTACTGTGGCAATAAGGTAAATGTACTTAAATGGCCTGCACAATCACCAGATCTCAATCCAATAGAGCAACTTTGGGATGTGTTGGAGCAGGAGATTCACATCATGGATGTAACAAGTGAATAGTAATTAGAATCTCTGAAGAATGTATCCAGCACCTTGCTGAATCTATGCCATTAAGAATTAAGGCAGTTTTATTAAGGCAAAAGGTGTCCAACCCAGTACTATCAAGGTGTACCAAAAACTGACAAATTTATATGGTTTAGTGTACTGATTGGGGCTAGTAGCAAAGTGAGACAGGTCACACTAAAAGAGTCAAGAATAACAGGAAAGGTACAATAATAGTCACTACCATATGTTATATTTATTTTCAATCTGCAATGTTCCCTAGAGCTCTTAATTTTTAATGACAGCACTGATGGTGGCGATAAGCAGTTCTGGCTAGAAAATGCCCTCACGGCACTTTTGGATATCCTGCACTAGTAATGGCTAAAGTCGTGTGGCAGACCTTGCCGTGCAGGAGAGGCGGCCCTAATGAGGCAAATAAAAACAGATCTGAAGCAGATGCTCACATCACATCACAGGAACCTTAAAACCACAGTTTTAACCCTCCCTCCTTTTCCCAGGAAATGTGTGCTTGGCGTAGCTGTCAGCAGTTCTGAGATGCTGATAGGGGATTTGCAAAACACTTAAGATTAAAATTTAGGGGTGCTCTGGCAAAACTGTATCCTGGCAACACATGCCTGCTGAAAGACGTATGTGAAAGACAAACATAGGTTTGATGTGCTCTGACACTGAGGTCCTGACATTCTTGACAGCCTAAATGTAGGGTTTTTTTCTTCTGGCTTAATTTTTGTTCACTTTTTATAGATTGTGAGATGTATTCTCCCCTGTGACTCAGTTTCCAACCAGCTAGCGAAAGTGACTGTTAGGGGCTGAAGATGAAAATATTCATTTGTCAGAGATTACGGCAAAATTAAGAGGTAGTGAAATCTTATCCTTGGGACTAATATGCAAGTGGAACAGCCTTATCCGAGCCAACACCACAGGCCACAGACCCATCTGAAAGGGATGTTCACTTAACTAATACAAGAGCATCAGAAATTCTGTGCATCCCTCTGAGGGGTTTGCAGCAAAGTGCTTACCAAAATAGAGGTGCCAATCATTCTAAAATGTCACAAACCTTCTGCAACTGAAGAGCCATAACTGAGATTCTTGAACAGTATAATGCATTTTCGTGAAACTCCATAGGATATGCGTCCATAAATTCCGTAGGACATGCTAACATTTTTCCATGTTTTTCTCAACAACTCTGTGAACTGTTTCTCGAGCCTTCTATAAGCCAGAAAGAGGATGGATATGCAGCACTCCCTAAAAGGTGCAGCTGCAGTGAAGCAGACCAGGTGCTGAAAGAGGGCAGTCTCAAGCTTCCAGCCCTTTGGACTTCCTCACTGAGCATGTGCGCTGACCGCCAGGTCACTCAATGAAGAGATCGTCTGAAAACATATTCTAATCACTGCCAGTTGTGTCTTTGTGTTCATAATCACGAGCTTTGCCTTTGGCTTCAGATCAGTCAAATAATAAATAAACCAAAGCAAAAACCAGGTTCAATGTTCAGTCATTCTGATTTCTTCTCAGATCTTGTGTTTCAATAAGTGACCATTTTCTATGCACAGAACATTTTTTTTTCATTTATTGCAGGGGTAAATTGCAGGAAATCCTCTGAAGAAATATATAATGCATTGATTGTGATTGATTTCTAATGATACATGAGATGCACATGAGACAGGAAATGTTGTGATATTATTGGGTATAGAAAATCATGCAGAAATTTCACAAACCCAATTAAATGTTCATATTCAAGTTCCCATCAATTCTGGGTCACATGACAGGAACTTACCCTTGACAGGGAACCAGTCAATTGAAGGGGCATGCACATGCCTTCACTCATTTACTCACGGTGGAACACTTTAGAGACACCAGCTGACCTAACATGTCAGGGACTACTAAAATTTACACACACAGGTATAACATACAAACTTCAAGCATGTGGTGTCCAATTGAGCTTGGAATCTCTGAAGCTGTAAGAACATAGTGTTAACCATGGACAGTTTTAGCCACCATGCTGCCCATCATATCATCTTAATACCAACACTATGCACCTGTTGGTATTAAGGAGTCAATTAAATAGCTCCTAGCAAATGTATGGTTCCTCTTTCTCTATGTGCAGATAGATGCTTATTTTATCTGTTAACATCTCAAAGCAATTATTTCATTAATTTAACGAAAACTCAATCCATTTTATATAAATAACTTGAATACACTTCCACATGGGAAAAGAACGTTGCTCTTTGCTCCTCATTTTTCTTTAGTAAAATTCCACTCAAATTTAGTGTGGCCTGTCAAATTCTAAATCACACTGACAACATTTACTTTTTATAATTTTTTTCTTACATGTTATTGTACTTCTTATCATTATTTAATTTGTTCTGTCCAATATACATATACATGTACAACAAGTAGCAAATATAGCATTGTACAACTGGGTCTTTCCCAAGAGCCCAGCAGTGGCAGTTTGGTTCAACTTTAAATTTACAGCCTTCTGATTAGTAGTCTGAACCCTTAATGCCTTTGCCACACAGATTTGATTATTGCCTGATGATTCTGTTAATGGTGTTAACATTAAAGTAAAAAAATCTAAACAGGAAGTGCACTGCTAACTCCCCCTGATATATCACTTCTATGTAAAGAGAACGTTACCTTTCCATGCCCAGGTCATGCTTGAGGTTCTCCATTAAACTTCATGGTTCATTGAATCAGAGTGTGAGCATCTGGTTCCCATCAAACTTCAGGGCCGTTATTATTAAGAACATACTCTGGCCGCAGCTCACAGGATCTGTCTGTGGAATCCGCTCCAAAGCTCTGACTGACAAATTTATTCAAGTGTTAATTTTCCTCTGTTCAATCACAGGCATTTTGGATATTGGGTGTGCCAATAGTATGGAGGTTAATGAAGGGGCTAAACAACAAGAAAAACTTGGAGCGCCATGCATGATGGGTGTTTGTGTGTGTCCTGAATGTACATTTTGGCAAGTGATGACTTGGCAGCTATGACAGAATCTAAATCTGAGAAAACAAAACCAACATATGCTGTACTGGATAACATCTAACATCATATTTTCATATTCCCCTGATAATAAGATCATGCTGCCTTATAAATGTTATAGTAAACAGCATAGTATGGTGAATTGTGTTGTTTAGAATAACACTGATACACATGATGCATTTATTAAACAGTGCCCAAGCTGAACAGCCTGTGCTTATTTGTTTATTTTAGCACCAGCACCAGCACCAATGGTTTTTTATGTGAGACAGCAATACATCAAGACCTCTACACTATTCAGGCACATTCATACTGGGTCAATTTAGTGCAACCAGTTAACCTAATGCATGCCTTTAGAATGAGGTAGGACACCAGTGTACACAGAGTAAATCCTCACAGATACTGTTATTATTATTATTATTATTATTATTATTATTATTATTATTATTATTATTATTATTATTTATTTAATTTTTTTTTTATTTTTTTTTTAATCATTATATATTGTTGTTGGTTGAAGAGAAAGGTGAACAGATGCTAGCCCTCAACCCACAGGGTGAGAGCTGTAACAGAGAAGAGTTTTACAATTAAAAATGTAGCCTTTAGGTCTTAGGTGTGTGTTTCTTAGCTTTATTTCTCCAGTTCATCTTTACTTACAGATTCAAACATTTAAAAGCAAGGCAAACTAAATGTGCTATTTATAATAATGTGAAAATAAAGTATGGCATTCTTTATGTGATTCCTTTTCTGCACTGCCATACTTCTTTAGATATTAATATTTTCAAGCCCCTGACTACAACACACTAAAAAGCTGTTCCACAGCTAATAACTGGTCCGTCTTATGCGGCTGGTGCTCAAGCATGCCTCATTCATTTGCCTTGCTGCCCTCTATGGCCCCTAGGGAACCACTGCTCTAGCCTGTTAGCCTTTGTCTGTTCACACTCAGTCCTATATCTTGTCCAAGTCTTGCCTGTGTATCCAACATGTCATCTGATAAATCACCCACACTTGCACTTGCGTCTGTCTCCATCCTCAAGCTGGATTGCAATCATAACAACAGAACAAATGTACTAAAACTTCAATTATGTCAACATCCCACATATTCATTATACCAATGTGTCCATGTTGCATCTGGACTGAAAATCTAAAGTTATGATTTTATAAAGAAATAAAAGATGCAAAAAATAATTGTAATGGCAGAAACACAGAACTACCAAACCAGATTCTTTAGATAGTTTAGATTATTTTTCTGCCAATAAGTTTCGAAATGTACTGATACACCACTTCTGATTTGTCTGGGCTGGTGCAGTTTCTATTTACAGTTAATAAAAATATTTTTTTTTGCAGATAAATATTTGTCTGTTTATGAGCTTAATGTCCGTCACATATAATTGAAATATTAGTGTCCCTCATATCAAATGACAACTCATATCATATCACTAGGGGTGACAAAGAGGAGATCATCTGCAATGGCTCCCCAGATCATCACACCAGCAGTTGTGACAGTGTGTCAAGTTCGATCATCGCTGGATCCCAAACAGAACCTGGGTTGGCTGTCACATAATGGGTGCTGTGACAACAAATTTCCTTCTGTTAAGCACCTGTAAATGGTCTGGGCAGAGACAGGGGTGCGTATTAAAGGTAGCACCTGTGTCTGGATGGTGGACAATAAAAATGTAAGAGCTGCTCATGCTGGTTGGGTTGGTAGATCAAATCATCTGGAGACTGTTCATTGTGTGTGCGTGAACTTTTCTCTCCTGCCTTACATATCTCCCTACAACGTAATTGCATGCCAAGCTTAGAAAAAATCATTTTCATCACTTTTAGCACTTTTGGTTATTCACAATAAAACATAATATTACACTGATAATCAAAGCTATTTCGATACATACCCAGATTGGCCAATTTAATGTATTCAGTTAATCTAATGCGTGTCTATGAACTGTGGCTGGAGCAGACAGAATAAACCCAAACAGACATGGGGACGACATGCAAACTTCAGAGGTCAGGATCATCCTGAGGATGCAAGGATATTTTGGTCGAAGGCAGATTCAGTAAAGAATTGGCCCATTTGTTTCTTTTGTCACAGATGCCCTGTAGAATGGTGTGACTGGGTGATGCACAGGGCCAGGTGCTCTTAACAGGATCCTCTCTACTTTGTCTGTGTGATTTATTGCTGAGCATTGGTA
>JAUZSU010000554.1:9638-19710 GCA_034780255.1 Parotocinclus maculicauda
AGAGAGAGAGAGAGAGAGAGAGAGAGAGAGAGAGAGAGATAGAGAGAAAGAGAGAGAGAGAGAGAGAGAGAGAGAGAGAGAGAGAGAGAGAGAGAGAGAGAGAATTAAGAAAAAGGGTGAGAGAGGTTATATTTGGTATGGTCCTCTGAGAGAGAACAAGGCTGATATAATGTAACTAATGGATTGAGATGGTCAGAACAAGACTGATTTAGCTTAACATCTTAACTGGTATGCAGTGAATTAAATCTTTCTAAAACAGCAGCTGTAAAAAGTTTCTTAAAATTATTCTGAAATTGATTTAGAATGGGTTTTTAAAAATTATTCAGAGTGGTTATGAATACTTAAGTCAGTAAACTACAAATAAAACAGTCACTTTATTATTATTCTCTTTAATAAAAATACAAATAGAAATATACACTTATATATTGGTATATAGTTTTATTATAAAAGAGTAGGTTTATTTTGATTACTTATGACCATGTACATACATGTACAAAAAATCTGCAATAAAGCAATAAAAAGACATAACCAGAATGTTTAATTCTTTAGTTCTCCAAGTGATCAAGTAAATACTGGCAAAGTTGTTTTTTTTTATTATAACTATATATTTTTTTAATCTAATAGGCAATTAATTATATGACTTAAGAAAGAAAGAAAGAAAGAAAGAAAGAAAGAAAGAAAGAAAGAAAGAAAGAAAGGAAGGAAGGAATGAAGACAGACAGATATACAAAAAGAAAGAAAGAAAAAAAAAAAAAGAAAAATAGAAATAAAACATATACTACCTATTCTGTGTATTATCAATATGTAAACAACCAGTTGTTTCAACATTTATTATTATCATATTTTTTTTAGAATATCATTAAAAGTAATCCTATATTTGTCCTTTTCTAGAGACCATATTCTCTGTGTGTTGGGAATAATATTAAGGACTAATGTGGAATAAATCCCGAAATATAATGAAACCATGATAATAATAATAATAATAATAATAATAATACACAATGCATGTATACACACACACATACACATACACACACTATTTACTTGTTTGCTTTACAATTATACTACTTTATTATAAATCACTTTATTAGTTTATTTAATTCTACATATCGTATATACTTTTTTATACTATTCAAAATATTTGGACTTTTAAAGTGCAGAAAGTTTTGAAGTGGTACTTTATTTAGATGTGTTAGATATACGGTAGGATTATTTTTGTTTTCTTCCTCTACAGGCTATGTTAATTTAATGTAGAAATAAGTGCTTTTGCATATGATGTTTAATATAAACATCACAGACACACTAACAAATACACATAAGCTCTTGGTGGTAAAATTTTAAGACATCAGTTGACTTGACTCATGCCTCGTGTAGTTTGAATCTAAAGAAAACCCTCAGAGTTATGAGGAGAACATGCAAACTCAACGCAAGCGGAGATGTTTAGGCCAGGAATGTAGAAAGCACTGCTGCAGCACCTGGATGTGGTCCTCCAGATGATCTACCCTCAGATACAGCAACCATGTCTGCATCTGCAAGTGATGCCCAGTGGTGAGCTTAATTATTAGCCTGTTGTATCATCTGAGGCTACAATAATAATACAATGCCCCAACAAATTCCACAACAAAAGTACTTTAAATGTTTCCACTGGATTCAATTATGCTTCATGTTTAACAAATACTATGAGTTCAGTATGCAAACATTTTTTTAATGCTTAGTGAACTACTAACTTCAAACTATAAAACCACTTTTTGTCCAGTCCAATGTTGTGGGGCAGCACAGTGGTTAGCACTTCTGCACCACAACTCCAGTGATTCCCGCTTTGATTCTTGGCCTAGACTCTACCTTTTTTGAGTCTTCATGTTCTCCATGATTATTGTGTGGGTTTCTTCTAAAACATCCCAATGTAAGTGTGTGTGTGTTGTGTGTGTGTGTGTGCGCGTGTGTGTTTGTGTGCATGTGTCCTGCTGTGGATTGGCTCCCTGTCTAGAATTGTATTCCTGCCTTCGTCCCGACCGGCCGCAACCCTAACCTAGATTAAAAACTAAAAACTAAAACAACTGAAAACTTTGTGCACTTTAAAATAAAACTATAGTTGCAATCATGTATTGTATATATGCTTTGTTATTATAGTACAGCATTATATATGAAATTATAAATTATTATAACATAATCATGGATTATAATTGTACTGTATATAAGCATGCATTAAAGATTGACCGCAGAAACATCTAGTGATGTTCTGACTGTGATGACCACGTTACAAAAAAAGCATTTCCTATAAAATTACCAGTTTGGGTGACATCATGACATTATTGATCAGCATGTTTACATTAAGAACACATGCTCAAACCACAAGAACTATACGTCCTGCATGTACTGGCCCATCTGTTAACTTGCACCTCTGTAAAGCTGTTTGTGTATATGATCTAACTTGATGCAAATGTAAGTATAAGCATGTGGCATGTGTACACCAGCCCCACACACACATACAGCGAGAGAGGTGTAGCAGGTTTGGTGTGGGGGGGTCGGCGGTGGCGGTGACAGAAATTGAGGGGGACGGGGTGGCAGCTGTGGGCTGCTCGGAGCACTGTCAGAGCGGAATGATTAATGAATGGCGGCCCCAGCTGAGCCTAACCTTTGGAGAACCGCGCAGGACATCTGCACAACTGTCAGCGCTCTGACAAGGACAGAGCTGAACAACCAATTATTTCGCCATCACTAAGGTGGGCTGTCAGCTTAATCCTAGCCATTCACTTAGGCAAGGACAGGCAAATTTCTCCTTTACATACACACAGGGCTGTGGTGCTGCAGTGGACACACACACAAACACCTAGAAACACAAACACACACACACACACACACACACACACACACACACACACACACACACCTAAGGTACGTACATGCACCCACAATCAGTGACATACAAACAGGAGCACTGAGACGCAAGCACCCATACACACATGCTTGGACAAAACAGAATTAACCCCTGGTATGCTTGGGGTTCCATGTAGGTACCTCCTGCTACAAGCTCAGAGTTTGTGTGTGTGACCTGAAATAGTGTTTCTGAGACTTGTCTGATATATGTGTACTGTAGAACAAGCCCAAATGTCAAATGACTACTAAAATAAACACACAGATAGTCATCCATCATTCTTTATATAAAAAGCAAATAATGCATTAAGTGAACAGCATGGTGGAGCACACATGGTTTGATGCATATACAAAGTATGCTTTCTGAACCAAAACCATGAGCAGTATTAATGAGTCTGTCTTTGTGGCTATAAAATCCAATACTTTTCTAAAACGGGGCTAGACTAGATTTGGGAACATTACTATTGGGATTAATGTTATAGTTAAGTTGTGGGCTCTATGCCATCCGGCAAAATACTTCCACACCAGGCACAGTAGTTTATTTCCCTTGAACTTCATTTTGTAATTGTTGCATTATCATGCTTAACAGTCAGGGGCCTCAAATGAAATTTTCTCAAACCTGTTGCTACAAATTGGGAAACACACAATACCCACTAATGCCATGCTGTAATATTAAGATTTCCATTTACTAATACTAAAGATCCCAAAACATAAAAAACATTACCAGATTTTTATTCTCATCCACTAAACTTTATAGTTGATCTCCTACAATGTAAATGCTAATCTAAATCCAGATTAATCCCTCAGACGTCCCAATGGTGATGAATGGGTCATTACTCAAGTTCCTTCACTTTGTCTAAGACTATAATAATATTAATAATAATAATAAAAATAATAATAATAATAATATAAAAATAATAATAAATTAATAATATGGAAACTAATTATTTACTGTTATATTTTACCAAATATATCATTAAATATATATGATGTATTAAATGTATAGTGTTAAATGAATATAAAGTGAACTACAAAATAATTATGTATATTTTTTGTCTTGTGTGGTTTAAAAAATCTTAATCTGATTACAGTGGTGGCCATTCCTGTTTTGGTTTTGACTTGTGTTCCGCTCTTGGCCTTGACTCAAACTCGACTCTTGACTGCAACATTATTCAAGAGTGCAAAGGTATCATAAGTCCAGGTGACTTTCTGTTGCCAATAGTGGTGTTCTTTTCATCAGTCTAGTTGATTCTTGTATTGCAGTTGATGATCTTAGGCTTGGGTGTTGCTGCTCAGCCAAGGAAACTGAATCCATCTGTTATAGACATAATCATTTATCCATGTGTAACAGCCACAGTATGTTTATTCACATTTCTTTGTTTGTACTGATTTAGAAAAAAAGGTTTGGGCAATCCTAGCCAAATTACGTGTTTTGTCAATTCTAATACAACCTATGTTGGGATTAAACCTAAATTTGACATATTTCTGCCAGTGGTGTCAAGTTATTTGAGTATTTAATCACAGCTAATCCTTTTTTTAAATTCTATGTGACACAAAATAAATAGTATTTCCTAATCAAAAAGTAATGCACAGTCATATAAGTAATAATAAATGTTTTTCAAAGCATATTTCACTTTGGTAGTTGCAGAGATGTTGCTTACAAACAGTGGATTTTTAGAACATTTTCAGAATGACTTTTATTAGCCATTTTTAACAAAACGTGTAAGCTGTTATCGCATGTGTTAGGCATGTGCAATTTGCATGTGCAGGCAGGCAATTTGCTATACTTATTAATTATCTTCTCCAGGTACCTCATGTGGTCGAAGAGTAAAAATTCTGATTAATTCGTAAAAAAAATATTACTTTAAAAATACTGTATTAATTACTTTTGGCTTCTTTGACATTGCTGTTGGCATCAATGGCCATCTTAGTGACACACACAAGGTTATATCCATACACAAGTTCATCTCAAGAATAGACATATAAATACACACATGCAAGTCAAGGCCAATTAAGAGTAATCAATTAACCTAACATGCATGTCTTTGGACTGTGGGAGGAAACTGGATTACCCGGAGTAAACCCACACAGATACGGGAAGGACATGCAGATTCCACACAGAAAGGACCCAGGCCGCTCCAGCCTGAAATTAAACCTGGGAACTTCTTGCTGTGAGGCAGCGGTGCTACCCACCGAACCACAGTGCGCCCAATATTGATAACATTAAAAAAAATTGTTAATAAGTTATTTTGACAGCTGCATTTAGAGCAAGTCAAAGAAACAGTAACAAGTCAAACATGTTTCTTGGCACTACAGAATCACTAATGGATCATCTTTAATAGTCTTTGAATAAGTGAGAAATTGAGCTTGCAGGTACAGTATTTGTGTGAGGAAGTTGAATCTGCTGGATGGATGTGTGACAATGTTTGGTTGCATTGTGAATGTGGTGGCCCTGTTTCAAAAGTGTGTGTGTATGTGTGAGTGTCCGCATGTGTGAGACTGAGTGATGGAGATCTGATTGAGGCGTTTCCTTGGCGCTAACGGATGAAGCTTGGCTGGCGATCCTATTGACAGACTGCTGATGAAGCTCAAGGAAGTGAGGAGGGGAAATTAGGCAGGGATAAAATCAATTACCTTTAAAGCTGTCCCTCATCACTATGTGTGTGTGTGTGTGTGTGTGTGTGTGTGTGTGTGTGTGTGTGTGTGTGTGTGTGTTTATAGGAAAACATATGTACTTTATGAAACTGCTCAATATTTAAACATTACATTAGATTACACCTCAGTGATTGCCAGGTTTTCACTTAAGAAGAGTTTTTTCTACGACCTTTGCAGTCGCTTCATAAAACAAGTCATTGCCTTTTAACTAAAAATTTAACAAACACAATTAAAGCACTAGAAAAAATTAGAAGGCATCTGCAAAATGAGCAGTTTCTCTGTTTTTATTGTTTGTAGGTACTGTATGTGTTTGATCAAAATGGAACATTTTTTATTTATTTCATACATTACTGACCATTCCCCAAAACAAAACAAAAACTAAATTGATTAAAAATGCATATAATAATACAATGAAAACAAGTTTATATTCATGTTAATAATCATATTTTAGCAAAACAATGCTAATGTTTAAATTTATTTGAACAGTTTTAGTTCAGACATTTATATTTAAATCACTGCTTGCATGTATCTTATACATTTTCTGAATGAATACAAATCGTCTCAGGTGATCACCTAATTAAGTAGAATGAGGTGTGTCTGTATTGGAATTAATTCAAAACTGGGATGGAATTGCCGCCATTCATGATTTGATGAGTTTAAAAGTTTAACATTTTCAGAGTTGTATAAACTGTTAAAGCAAATACATTCATAAAATAAATTAAATATTTTGTATCTCTAGCAGTACTGTGATAGTACCAACAGCACCAGTAAGTATGTCACCAATTAACACGACTACTTTTTACATAAAACCATATTTAATGAGCTTCTAAAATGTGTTAATATCTCTATATATGTCTGTCAGTATAATCACATACTTACTTGTAAATGTCACTACATACACAGTATGTGGGATATTACTTATTAATTGGTGATAGGAATAAATAAATATAAGCCACATATTTATTAAACAGAAAATGAGAGCACAGCAGAATTAAAGCCCATTTGTGAAAGATTTAAATGTAATTTTTTTGTGGCAAATCCACGGATCCAGAGAACTTTACAACTAAGCTGAGCACCTAAGGGTTAAAATACCTGCACAAGGAGCAAACAGTGACAACTTTCTAATTTGTAATCTAGAGACTTAACTGCGTATGATATATACTGCCCGCAAAAATTTGGGGTTACTTCAAAATGACTCACATAATGAAATACCCCCTACTGTGAGCAGTGTAGATGCAGCAATTATATTCTACTTTATCACCAACTTTATCTCCAAAGCACTGTAATATATGAAATTGCATGTACCTTAAGTTAGTATTTAGGTGATTCAGTGCTCCTTTATGCTAGCCACCTACCTCACTGATTCAATCCAGGGTCCCTGTGTTGGCAAGCTACTGTGAAACCCAGGCACCTTTTCTTTATTACAAGTGTATCTATATATATATAAGTCACTTTTTTCAGTGTTACATTGGGTGCTTCTGGGCCATCTTTGCAGGATGTCCGCTTGTAAGAAGAACAGCAACAGAACTGAATTTTTTATAGCTGTTGTGTTAACATGGATTGATGGACATCCAGATTTTTGAAGTGGTTTGAAGTCGTTTTCACCTACAGAGATGACTTTTTTGGTAACGGTCCCTCTTAAACATACATTTGTTTGTTTTTACTTCAGGCAGACTGTGTTTATGTATTGTTATTTCTTGGGTGAAGAAATCTGCATCTTAATGACAATTAACATACAAATCCTTGTAGTTTTAAAAGTTTTAAGGATTTTTTTTATACTTGCATGTGTGTTTAAGGAAATACATTTTCTTTCCTCCGTGTGATCAATCATGCATTGCTTAGCTTTGAGGTGGAACAAAAAGATGCTTTAGCTTTTAGGAGAAAGGTTTCCACTGAGGCAGCTGAAGGACGAAATGCCAAGTCAAGCCATGTGTATCGGTCCTGTTATTGAGCTTGTGTATATTCATGAACGAACTTCATGTTACTCCCATGCATGAGATGTCTTGGCTGACACTCTTGAGTAGGTTTGATCTTCTGAACTGACTCGACTTCTTGGCGTGGAGACAAATCGACCCCGCCTTTCATGAATTTATGAAAATTCAGAGATGAAACACCCGTAGCTGCTCTAGTCTGAGCAGGGGGTGTACATAGGCAGTAGTTCGTACAGTATCTGACTGGGTAAATCTCTGCTTGTAGAGGATTGGACTGTATGATTAAGGGCTCATTAGAAGCTTGAGTTTCCTTGAATGCTAATCTTCCTAGACACACACAGGAGAGAGAGTGCTGGCTCGGTGTGAAAGTGGGTTAATAGACCACAACGTGACAGAGGAAGAAAAACTTTGGAGAAGCACTAAAGTGGGACAGCAAACACTAAGATAAAGAGAAGCAAGATTGTATTGCATTGACATAGACATGCAGCAATATATTATATTGTTTTTTCATTAGCACAAATCTTGTTCATAGGTCAAGATGTATGACCATAGCTGAGCTATCTTCTGCTTAAACGCAGAACAACAGGGTGCAGGAATTGACTGTACTCCTGAACTTTCCCCCACCGGGTGGGGAAACACAAAAAGAGACCTCACCTTCTTGGACAGCCGTGTATTTAGGAAGAATGGGACAAAATAACACCTGTCACACCGTATTGCTTAGTATCTACAGTGCCAAAACATATTGCTCCAAAAGTGATTTGGAGAAGAATGGTGTCATTACAACATTAAATGCTTTAGTGTCCAAACCTTTGGAATGTGTCATAGGCCTAACAATGTAGAAATTAATGTATATTAACAAATTAACGGAAGTTGAAGACTAAATTATTTTCCATACTGTTACAATTTTTTTCTGATTTTGAGTTGTACAACCCCAATATCAATTATGTTGGGACATTGTGTAAAACATAAATAAAAACAAAATACTGTTCCTGAACCCATGTAGTAATATCCATTACAGAATGAGGTTGGTTTTTAATGCAGGGATTGCAAGGTCATTCAATGTTGGTTTCTGTTGGACTTTTTTGCTCAAGCAGTGTTTCACAAAGTGGGGAACCTCACCCCATCCTTACTTGTGAACAACTGAGTCTTTCGGGGACGCTCCTTTAATCCCCAGTCATGACACTCACCTGTGGAATGTTCCAAACAGGTGTTTTTGAGAATTCCCCAAGTGCCTTGCTCCAACTCTTTTGGAATAGGTTGCAGGCATCAAATTCCAAAGGAGTGAATATTTGCAAAAAACATTAAAGTTTATCTGTTTGAACATTAAATATATTGTCTATGTAGTGTTTTTAGTCGAATATGGGTTGAAAAGGATTTGCAAATCATAGTATTCTGTTTTTATTTATGTTTTACACAACGTCCTAACTTCATTGGAATTGGGGTTGTACATTAAATTCCTAACATCTATAGTGTCCAGGCATTACTGGGGTGGCTTAACGGTTAAGATACTAGACAATTGACCGCAAAGTCCAGTTTTCAAGTCCCAGCACTGCCAAGATCAATAATCAAGACCCATAACACAAAATTAATTGGATTGTAACTAGTTTGATTGTGTCAGTTGCTTTGGATTTGAGTTTCTACTAAATGTGAATAATGTAAATGAAAGCAGAATGGGTTTTTTTATTTTTTAAGTTTCCTTGTTTAGGTTGTGAATATTAGATATATGTAAAGCTGCTTTGAAACCAGGTTTCATTGTAAAATGGCCTACATTGCTGCTGGATTTTTTTTTGTTATGTACAGGTTTGTAAATTGTGATTTCGGCATGATCTTTACAGCATCAACTATTAACAGTACCAAATTTTCATTTCTAGACAATTTGTCTCATTGGGATTTGTTTCCTTGCGACTTTTGTTGCTTTGATTAATTCCCATTCATCTGTAAAAATGAAAAAAGTCCTGGCATGTGAGAATATGGAGTGAATGGAGATTAGGTGCATGTAAGCGCGTTTAATTTTCTCATGTTCCGTATTGTTTCACAGGTATAATTCTGATGTCCCTGTGGTGTAAGCGTAATAAACCTGCATGCCTAACAGGTGATGCTGTGCTGGATCTCCTCTCTGCCTCTCCTTCTCTCTTGCCTCTGGGTTCACATGCTGCAATTAGCTTTTCCACTTTCCTGGCCTGGCAGCTCTTGTGAATGAGGTTGGGAGGTGATGGGGTCAAAGTGAATCTTCTCTTCTGTGCAGATGATTATGTCTTAACCCACTGCTATTCAAAGGACTTGCCTCTGGGCATGAGTCTATGTGTGTGCATGTGTGTGTGGGAGTACCAATGAGATAAGGTGACAATACTATGCACTTAAACTTGTCTTTGAGCAAGGAAGAACGAAAGGGCAAAGACACAGCCTACAGGGTCAAGTACATGTTTCTTTCTTCTTTGAGATGACACAGCGTGCTGTATTAAAGTTGCCAGATTTTAGCCGTGGCAAAACCTAAAATAACAGGGGGTAGGGGAGGGTTAGGGTGATTTATTTAAACTATACAGGCATTTGTGTGTGTATGTGTGTGTGTGTGTGTGTGTTCTCTCTACCTGAGTCTATCTTGCCAGCATCTG
>JAUZSU010000554.1:30948-47426 GCA_034780255.1 Parotocinclus maculicauda
TTATACATAATCATGACACTTGTAACGCGGAGTACTGTGAATAGCAGACTCAAATGCAGCATTGCAGTTGTGCAGGCTTTATTTACAAAATCGACAGGTAAAATCACAGACAACAGAGATGGCACAGAAGAGACAGAGACGAAGTCAGAGAACGGAATACGGGTCAAACACGGTAAGTCAGCAATAAACAAACTAAGGCGACCAGGAGTGCAGAGCAACAAGGTGATGAGTCAAGTAGCTTAGCGGTGAACTGGAGGAAGTGAAGTGCTTAAGAAGGAGGAGTAAATGAGAGAGGTGTATGTAATCAGTAAGCAGGTGATGGTGATCGTGTGATAGGCTGGGTGTGGCCGCGTGAACAGTCCATGTGTGTGTGTGTGTGTGTGTGTGTGTGTGTGTGTGTGTGACAACACCCACCTGTGAAATTTTCCTTTGAAATTTCCTTTTTTAAGCACTCCTCAACTTTCCCAGTCTTTTGTTGCCCCTGTCCCAACTCTTGTTGAGAACATTTTGCAGGCATCAAATTTAAAATGAGTGAATATTTGCAAAAAAACATTAAATAGCTTGCCTTTGTAGAGTATTCAATTGAATATGGATTAAAAGGGATTGTCAAATCATCGTATTCTGCTTTTATCCAAATCAAAGATTATTGTATTTATGTATTTATTTGTTTACTTAAGTAGGAATGATATGTATATCATAATGTTTTTTGGTTTTTGGGGAGTCAGTAGTTTTGTAATGTCAATTACAAAAGAGTCAATTCTCAATGTAATGCTACAATGCTCACTAATATTTTAGATGATAGTTTCAATAAAATAAAGCCGATTTATTTTATTTTAGTCGCTTTTGGGGGACAAAATTCTATATTTTGTCTTGTTTTCATGTTTTTCAATTTTATTATAAATTTACTAAAACCTATACAGTACAGATTAAAACTGCAGTCTTAGTTTTAAAAACCATCTCATTACTGCATTAAAGCTCAATTATATGCCTCTGTACCAACTGTCTGTTATTGTTTTTATTTCCTTGCACCTCCTTCCTGTCCTTCCTCCTGAACATCTGTAAACCTGGGACATTGCATTTATTGAGTGGAGTAGAAAAAAAACTCATTCCAAACAAAAGCAAGAGGATGAAATGGACATTAACTGTTGACAGTGCTGTGAATGACAAGGCTACTGGGAGCTGAAATATCCTTCCTCGTTTTTGTAGCCCCTCTCCATTTCCATTTCCCCTTCAGCCTTTCTCACTTCTCAGGCCCCAGTTTACCCCCCTTTTCTCCTTTTCCCAAGGAATCCATTTCACATAATTAAAGATGCTCAAATGAAATGGCCCCTCTGGAAAAGTGGCTTTCAGCAGTGAGAGTGGGAGTGCCTCAAGGAGCCATCGTGGGCCCTTACTCAGATAGCGCTCCACAGGGCTCTGCCTCAGCACCGATCAATATCATCTCCGTTATTAATATCAAAAGCGTATTACTTTGTTTTGCGTCTGGCGGCATGCCAAAGCTCCAGGGTCCTGCCTGCCGCTCCCCACTAGCCATTTACCAAGCCTATAATTTACTTTGGTGAGTTTTTAAGGTATTGTTTTGTCAGGGTCAATCAGGACTGAGTAACAAATGATCCCGACAGAGTGGTGGGGAGCTCTATCCATAAGTGGTGCACGTGGCCAAATTCGTTTTTGAAAGTTTCAGGTCAATTACTCCTGTCCTTGACTGAGGGGACTGAGGAGTGTGGTGTGGGCAGGGTGGAGGTTCAGGGAGACTGATGGCCTCAGTCCCTCTCTCTGAACGATGAGGTAACAACACTAACAACTGTCCCTGGGCCAGAATTAGACATGACGCTATCTTTAATTGGTGCATTGAATTAAGGAGGCAGCATGTAGTCCGTGTTGAGAAACAAAAAATATTGAGCACTTAGAGAAAAAGGGGGGCATTGATTTTCCTGATGCATTTACCTCATACAGTTAGACCACCTCTGGAGACCTGGGGAGATGTCCGATGTGATCAGACATGACACCACTGAGGCATTATTACACCGCATACCTAAAGATCCTGCACTTTCCATTATGTTTGGAGCTAGGGCAGCCAAGGAGAAACTGTAATAGGTTACATGGCCTGAAATATGTGGATGACCCTTCTAATTAGCTGGTTTGCCAATTACTGCTGTTGTATAACAGTTGGCATTAGAATGGGTCTCACTGAATAGCTCAACGTCATAGCATGTAACCATATAATATGCTGTTATAGCAGGGCCAGCACCAGAACTCCTTCTTTTCAAAACAGCACTGTTTATTTAAACTGTATAGATTGTGATTCTCACTGCACACTGACAGAAATCAACTGGTGTTACATGGGGGCACCCCTGGTCTGGGATATACCTGAAAACCCTTAGACTCAACTCCCCTCTGATGAGCACTGAGACTTGGACCTAGTGGGGCTTAAGAATCTACAGACATACACACAACCAGAACCAATGTAAATTGATATCTATACTTCTGGTGAAGCTTGAGATCAAACCAGAGAGGCTCAGTTAGTATATCATGTATTCTTAATTCTGATCTGAACTGATCTGATACACACCTCTGGCAAGTTTTGAGTATGTCCAATACTTTTTCACCATGACATTGCTTAACCTTACTCAAAGTAAGGTCCATAATAATCTGGTGGGTTGAGTGTGAAAGAACGTGACTGGACTGTACAAACCTGAAGCCCCAACCAGTATCATGACTAATATCTCAACATTATAGCTCAATAATGCTAAATGAAAAAGACTGGGAAGGCTTCGCAGAAAAACAGGGTAAAAATGGAACAAAGTCCATATTAACACTCATTGTTTTGGTAACAGACATTCAACAACCACTCTACAGCACCAAGCACAAGTAAGGAGGAGTGTAAGTTAGAAATTTCAACATATACACAACACAGTAAACAATAATAACAGAAGAAACTGAAGTTAAATTAAAAGTGTGCGAACACTAAAGCTGCATAAGTTCCCTGGTATAGACTGAGGTACAGATTCATTAGGAAATCAGCTGTGTTGTTGTTTTTTGTTGCACATCTCTGAGAAATTACCTGAATTCTTTTGTAGACTTTTTGTTATCTTTAATCATGTGCTGAACATCATACATACACATTAATAATGTTTTTATTTGAATTGTTTCATATCTTACAGATACCTCCTATTTTTATGATTAATATTTTATTGATTAAGTGATATACAGTGATATACTAAAATAAAAAAGGAAAAGGAAGGGGAACACAAACTAGGGAATAGACATATAATCATGCCTGAAAGATTGTGAACCCCTTAATTGTTTAGTATTTTTCTGTAAATATACAAGAAACATTATAATCAGATTTTCACACACTTCTAAAAGTAGATAAGCAGAATCCAAATAAATGAATGAGATGAAATATTGTAGGGAAAATTATTTTTCTACGTATTTATGAGTGAGGTATGCTTTGCTGTCAGTATTTAGTGTGACCTCTTGTTTAGCAATTACTGCAGCTAAACTTTTCCAGTAACTGTTGATCAGTTTTGCACATTGACTTGAATTAATTTGAATGAATTTTAGCCTAATCCTCTGTTCTGAAGAACTTAAATTCTTTACATAAACTGCTTACATTTTCGCAAGATCATGACTCTCTGACTTTGCCATCCCAGAATATTGAATTAATTATTATTAAAAGCAGTTTGGGATTGATTTTGCTCTGTGTCATGTGCCATCTCCAGGCACCAACTCTCCCGCAAGCCTGTCCAGGATTAAGCAGACAAAGAAGTGAATAAGTGAATAATCCATCATTTGAAGACTTTATTCTGTCTCAGATGCAGCAACAGCAACAGGCCCAAACCCTGATACTACCACCATCATGTTTGTTGGTCGATTAAACAACAGTGGTCTTATAATTCATTAATTTGTGCACAATCTTGAATTGGTCAGAGTCCAAATTCTTTATCTTTGTAGATGTGACATTCTCGAGCCTAATAAGCATCAACAGCTCTTTTTCAGAGGTCTTCAGAAAGCTCCACTGTTTGTGTCATGACACACTCCAACAACTGTGTTGTGTAAATTGGACTTCTACGTGTTCAGCTTTCAAACTTCACTAAAATATTGACTAGAAATCAAAACTCTACTGTAATGAACAGAAGTACAATGAGCTCTTCAAAATATCACCATCACTAAGTCAAATACACTCTCTTTAGCACCACTAACTTCTGCTGCAGAAAACTTCACATAGATGACATCCTGAAAATATAACATCCAGTGCTTAATGGAAAGAGTATGGTGTGATTTCCAGTTTCCTTTAAATATCTTGCTTTCTTGAAGGGTGTTAGCAAGATGTTACATTACTCCGTAGCCCTTTTATAACTGTATGGTGTGTATAATTTTATACATTAGAACTTTTATGTTGTTGCATTGCCAAAGCATTAAGCTGCCAAATGCAGCACCCTCTGTCCCTTTACCCTCTGTCCTGCTGCTCATCAGATTAGTGTGACATTTGGCATTCTAAATTTACTGTAGTGTAATATCCAGCCCTCCCCTAAACCCCGTACCTCCCACATATCTTAGCCCTCAAAGGACCGATAAAAGGTCTCACCCCAGCAATAACATATGAATATTTCAATTACAATAAAATATTAATTATCAAGTAGTTGTTTAATGTTGTACCCCCCTTCTGCTCCTCTTCTTCTTCTGCTACAACTTTTCTTTGTTTCCAACTCTTTTGTTTGAAATCCTTTTATAGAAAGATTTTCTAAAAGTAATACTAAAGCTGAAGTGGGGCGAGCAGTTGTTCAAGTTGCCTAAGAGTTGTGCAAGGTTAACAATCAGGGGTCACAGCTTACTTCACGCCTCATAATAACGCCCCTCACCAGGGGAGCACGGGTGGCTGTAGCGCTACCATGGGTGCTAATTTATGCTCCTGTAGGGGTGACTGGTACCAGGTGAGATATACGCAGCAACACCAGGCCATGAAGTGAGAAATGAAATAGCATTCCAGCACAATAATAACATCAAACCAGATGCTGAAAGAGGTGAGATGGCCAGAGGCAGTCTGTTTGCGGAGAGAGCAGCTGAGCTAACATGATAGAAAGAAGCTGTTCCTTGACAGCGTACCCTCGAGCTGAATCACATTGGATAAGTCTTCAAATGGGAATACAGAAATATCTTAACTCTGACAGACAGCTTACAAGGTAGGGTGAGATGAAGGCATTTGGTTTTGAGGCACAACGAAATGACATCTAGTTGTAAACAAGCCTCTTCTTTGTTCTTTTTGGGGGGAAAAAATAAAAAAAATGAATACATGTTGAATTCACTTTTTATTATGAACTAGCAATAAATGCCGGTTACCAGATATGAGATGACATTCAATTCTAAATATACTTAAATCAATATTTTATTTTCTGTTAAACTACAGTACGTGTACTGTTTTCTAGGGAAGGCTTTTCTCCTGCTGTGGTTTTCACCTTCACGACCTACTTGAAGATCCTAATACACTACCTTGTTTTATCTGGAGAAACCTGCCCTTCCTGCTTCAGTTAAGACTCTTCGGCTCACCAAGATCAGCTGCAGAGACTAAAAACTGTTCCAGTTCCACTAAACTATTTACTCTCTCCTGATTCATTCACAACCTGCTTGTATTGTGGGAAATGGCAATAGAAATTACAAAATATTTCTGGTTATTGTATGATTTGGCTCTACTACTTGCAAATGCTATTTCACAGTGCAAAACAGTGCAAACTGAAAGCACAACAGAAATGGCTCATGAGATATTTGTTTTGCATTTTTTTCACTACTCATAACTGATTAAACCAATTCAGAGATGTTGGGGGGCATAAATCGAGTACTAACCCTTGACAGGGTGTCACTCAATCATCAGAGTGGTGCAATCCCGGGCTCTGACTCAACATGTTTGAAGTTTGCATGTTCTCCAAGTGTCCGTGAGGTTTACTCTGCATGCTCTAAATATCTCCTACATTCCAAAGGCATGCATTAGGTGAATGGGTCATTCTTACATGTCAGCGCCACATGGGTAGCAGCAGCCAGGATATTACTCTATAACTGTGAGGCAACAGCAATAAACACTGCAAGCCAGGTTTTAATAAATGACTAAAATGCCAATAAGGCCATGCAAACACTAGTGGACTGTTTGATTGTATTGCTTTTTTCCCTGATTTACCGACTTTTTCCTGACTAGGTTTGTGGGACTCCCGTCCCTTTCACCAAAGAACACAGGTTGCAGGTGTAAGCATTCTCTAGCCTGTATGCAAGTCCATCGCAGGGTCGTAGCGTTTGAAATTGTGTTGCTATTGTTTAGAAAAACTACACTTCAGTTGTTAAATTTGTGTCATTTTGATATTATGCTTTTACTAGAGTGACTTACAGCAGATACAATACAAAAAACTGAAAGCTAAGGGCGCTGCTAAAGGGCAAAACAGTGTCAGCATGGAAGAGATGATCAAACGCTTATGATCAAAAATGATCATCAGATTTTCTGATAATGTAGAAATAATATGTGCTTTGCCATGTTATTATATAACAAATGCAAACTTGCATGCAATTCTCTGGAATTTATCCCAGAAAGTTCATCTAAATCTGTAAGCTGAAGCTGCATGCTATGCACGCTTACATAAATAACAAATAAAAGTGAGCTCATGCACAGGCTGCTACACACGCATGTACAGATATACACACATTATAAGTCCCTTACACACTTTACATTTCACAAACCTCTTTGTTTGTGCATTGTTAGGCATATATCTTTTTTGTATTTCTTTGATTTACTCGCTTTTAAATGGATATTCAAACAATCTTTAAATATGGTGGCACTCTTAAATAGTTCACAGGCTTATCGCTTCTCATTAACCCTCTCTCTAAAAAAAAATCATTAAGCAGCTTATTAAATCATGGTCCTGTAAATATCAATACACCATTCAGCTGGGTGGAGGAAAGTGGCGAAAAGTAATAAATCCCTTAGCCGCCTAATAACCAGAAATCACTCCTACTCTATGGGAGCAATGGCCTTGAGTGTTGGAGTAAAGCAAGGACAATAAGTGATCCTTTATTTTTTGGTGACCATTCAAAGGATTTAAATCAGAACCAAAGCAGCATCGTACGTTCATTGAGCTCATATATCATGTAAAATGCTTCATTACTAAGTTACAGTGCTATACTTGCAATCATCTACAAGCAGACAAGACTGGTGCTGTGTCCTCTGGTTAAGGTCTTTTCTATGATCTACTTGGATTTGCAAAAATATGGGAATAATAACATAAAAAGCAATACACTATATATTATAGACAAATGTTTTTGTACACCGGAAACAAAATCCCAAAACACAAGGTATTTATGTCCCCTTTGCTGCTATAATATCATTCATTCTTCTAAAAATGTTTTCGTTCCAATTAATCTCATTGGTGTGGAGTTCAAGTCAAGGCACAGTTGTTTCAGGAGGGCAGGGCTGAAAGTTGATAAACTGACTTGATAGAGAGGCAGAAACTTACTGAGAGCGAAGGGTTTTTTTAATATAAACCATTCTTTTAGTGTTTTTTTATGGATTTGTTGTATTCTAGTATACTTTATATTATGAACTTATTAGCAGTGAGTGTGGCTAAAATATCAATGAACAAAAATTAGAAGTTGAGTCCAAAAGCTTTTGGTCATAAATTGTATAAACAATGGTGAAAAGGTCCTGTAGTGAAAATAGTTATATTGTATAATGACCCAAAAGACACCAGAAAGCTTTTGAAAAAAACTATTAAAAACGAAATGTTTTTTTTTTCGTTTCTGTGTAACAAGCCTCTTCTACCTAAAAAGCAATTTTAGATTTTCAGATCTTTACCTTTTAAAAACATCAATACATTATGAAGTAATGTTTATATATCCACAGAAAGGACCACCATTCAATTAAAACCTAAATTCACGCGTAGTTATGCAGTTCAGTGAAAGATGAAAGGTGAAATATGGCAGGTGCCACAGAACAATTTCTGCAGTTTCACCAAAATGCTGGGGGGGGAAATAGCAGTGCTCCACAATTAACGAAAATAATAGAGTTCTAAATATTAATTTGCTTTCGGCAGACGTTTATTTATTTATCTTAAATAAAAGTCCTGTATTGCTATGAATACAAAAATCACTAATTACTGGTCTGTACTAATGTTTCAGTTTGTGTAATATTTATTTTATGACTTTTGATGCATCCTGTTGTCTTAATATCGGACTCCTCTTACCGAGGGACCTTCTTTCATTTTTCCAAGGTCCACTTGCATGTTTAGTGTTGCAACTTTCAGTGGAAGACATGTACTTTGTAGTTAGTATAGGTACTCTGAATGGTTTGCTTTCTGCACTTTATTACTGTACTAAAGTATTTGTTTAGTTTATGTACTTTATTATTTCTGTAACTAAATACTACATAAATAAAATAAATGCTTTTACTGACTATATATTCAAGGGCGCACTGTTACATTAGCTTTAACGAATGTATTAATTTTTATATTTTATCTATATATTTATTGTAATTTTTTTCTATTTAGTCAATTCTAGTCAGGAAAGCAATGAAGCATGAGCTGTAATCTTTGGTTTTATACTTGACACAATGAAACTGGTGCAAGGGTCCATGCACCAAAAATAATGGAATCATGGTGATTCCACCTTTCAGCATGGTAGTGCATCGCTTAATGTTTGTAACTTGGGGCTCAGCACCTGTTTTTCCTGACACTCTGAATGTATAAAACAAAGTATTTATAACACTCCATAAAATAACCTGCTTTTATTAATCACATTGAGGTTTCTACATGTCCCTGGTATGGTTAAGTCTATTATTTTGAAGAATAGAAAAAATATTAAAAAATTGTGCAAACAGAGTTGTGTTAATAAACAGTCTTTAGGAGTACTCAAAAAAAGAACTGCTCTAAAACCTGTTGAAGCTGCTAAGGTTTTTTATTACAATTACGGTGCAGTTGCAATGCAGTTGCTGTGCTTCTTTAAAGATAATAACATTTATATGATTTTTGTAGATAATTAAAGTAGTCTTCATCACTTCACTAAAATACATCCTGTTTCAGAAATTGAGTTTGAAAGATTTTTAAAGAAATTGTTTTACTTTTTTAACTTAAGGCCATTTAGTAGCATGTACTTATGCACTTCTTCCAACTTTATTCAAAGTATTGGGTAAGACTTAGCAGTTTAGGCTCTGGATTACTAATCGAGTTTCTAAATAATTGTTATTGTTTAAATAACTTTAAGGCCTGGTGTTTGAGTAACTGAATATATAATACCTGACATTCTTCAGGTCCATGTTCTATCTTTTGCATCTATATTCAGTGCACATCTGTGACTTGGTAAATTCATGACAGTCACAGAATTTGATATACTTATACAATTAAGTCAATTGATCACCAAATTCAATTGAGTTTGTCGCATTGAGATTCAGTGTGCCTCTCGTTCTGCCCTTCCGGCTGAGGTCAAAGAATCCTACAAACAAACAAGTATAAAAGTTTCCAGGCTCTTTCAACAGGATCTTCATTATGCATCATCCAGTCTCTCTCCTCTCGGTCTCCTTCTTTCTCGCTGTCTCTTTCTCAGGCTCTCAGGGAAGATATATGCCGGTATCCAGGTGGAGCGGGCAAACGAATCAATAGTGCCGCTGTTTGAAGTTTTCTGAAAGACTTCCTGAGGAAGACGCTCTCGTCAGGCTGATGGATAAGTCAGGCATGGAGGCCTGGCTTGGCCCAAGTGCGGCCTCACCTTTTTAAGTGGGGCCCTAATAATAAAAGGCCATGAATAAAACATCGGGCAGTTCGGCGCGAGCTGCATTAGCGCTGCCACCCAGTTATAAATGATCCCCGTGCCCGGCCGCCATCCTAGTAAAAGCCCACAGCATCACTCTAAAGAGCAGGCAAGTGAGAGAGAGATAGAGATAGATTGATATGCATCTATATTTATTTATTTTTATGTTTCCGAGCCAGGCTAAGAGGAATAAATAAGGAAGAGAATGCACTCGGCTAGAGGCGACAATTGTTCATTTTGCTTCCTCAGCTTTGTGTGTGTGTGTGTGTGTGTGTGTGTGTGTGTGTGCACGTATGTGGGTGTATAAGTGTGTGACATGATTAGCACTGGAGTGATTATGTCGCTCAAACTGCAGTTCCAATCTGCTTCATACTCTGCCGTGACCTTGAACACAGATACATACCTGATGAAAAAAACTACGACACACGTTCACTCTGCTTCTATCATTTTATTAGCAAAGGAACTTACACTAAAGCAGAGCCACAACCAGGAAGCGCCCCCTCCCAAAAAAAAAAAAGTTTTGGAAATGTCCCGCTTCTGGATTCCAGTAGGGCATTGTATCACAAAATAATTTACGTGTGCTTCGTGTGTCATGTGTCAGATCAGTATGATTATGCAAAGTGTTCTAGTTATGAAAGAAACCTAAGATGTTGCAATGAATATATAAGTACAGTAAAAGCTACTGATCATGCACTGATTTTGGGCACTGATTTCTTATTTCATTCTGTTGCTGCTGATGGGATTTATAATCATGCCATTTAGAATGGAGCCAAGAAACTCCAACTGAAATAGCCATTCCGAGTCCAGAGCCTGTCACTGGCTGAGTAAAACAAAAGATCGGATCTTCCGGTCGATTTGTTTAACTTTTACAAAAAATATGTCTTATTTAATTTGCACTAAAGTGTCATGGCCCTATGATGTTTCATCTAGTGTTGTTCCTGCCTGGTGCCCTGTGTCGCCGGTTAGGCAACAGCTCTCCTGGAACCCTGTCCAGGATCAAGCTGATAAGATAAGTAGGTAAGTGAGTAAAATGTCATTGTAAAAAATTGCTACGATTTTAAGCAAGATACAATGCAAAAAAAGTTTTCCATTCTCCTCCAAATGTACAACTGAAAGCATAGGGCAGCAACTACTATGCTACTTGTGTACTTGTGTACTTGTGTTCCCTTAAGGCACAGTTTATTTCCAATAATAATATAACTGCAGGGACCTTGGTGGCTTATTTGTTAAGATACTGGTTCAGTTCCTTCCTCCACCCATTTGCCACTGTTGGGTCTCTAAGCAATGCCCATAATGGACAATTGCTTGGACTGCAAAACTGTATTTGTTAGTAGCTGGTTCAAGTTCCTGTGATGCCTTCCAACCAGAACAGGAGACAAGACATGTAGACAAGATTGGCTGTCTCTGAGGGAGGGGAACATGGTTGTTTGTGGGATCGACCCCCTGGCATTTCAATTGGAACCCCTGCCCACCCCCATGCTTATGCCTGCAAATTGTGTTCTGCTGGACACCTCGTGATCCTGACGTGTTAAAATGTGTGAAAATATGAATAATAATAAAGCCAATTTTTACCTGCTGGTCCTGGGTAGTTTGTTTATTTGGGTTTTTTTTAACATCACTATTGGCATCAGTGGCAATTTCAGCGACACACACAAGGTTCCATCTATACACAAGGATATCTCAAGACTGGTCACATATACTGTACACTGAAGACAATGCCAATTAAGTGTAAACAATTAACCTAACACACATGACTTTGGTTTGTGAGAGGAAACCGAAGTATGCAAAGTTAACCCACGCAGACACAGGGAGGACACGCAGACTCCACATGAAAAGGACCCAGGACCTTCTCGCTGTGAGGTAGTGGTGCTATAATTATTATTGTGCAGTGTACATAATGGTTAGATCGCGGTAAGTCTGCTTTGGCTCGCTGTGTTTCTTATGAACCCTGTGAAGGTGAAGGAGGTGTGTAAGGGTAACTCACAGCACTGCCCTGACCCCCCATTAGTGGACTGTGTATATGTGTTTGTGTGGAGTGTAAACATGAGTGCAGCAGCAGGTAGTCGTGCTCTGCTGAATGCTGAGTGCTGGAAGCATAGTCTGCTCCTCCTGTCTCACACTGACATCCCCCTACTGAGACCCTCACCCAACCACGCTGACAATGACACTCCCGTGCTTGCACACACACACACACACACACACACACACACACACACACACACACACACACACACACACACAGAAACAAAAGAGAAAAAGAGAGAGAGAGAGAGATACGTCCTTAGCTCTGCTTCTCTGTGCTTACTTTTAAAATTTACAGTAATTTCACTCAAACTACACTTAATACCTGCAAGTTTGTCTTTATTATCACAAAGCTGACTATTCGGAGCAAGAACACCTGTGTAAAGCGAAGACTGTTCTACATATTTTAGGACAAACAACATTTCCAGAGAAGTGACATCACAGTTGAAGAGTGTTTTCTCTACAGAGGCTCCACAACCTTGAGCCAATGACATCCATTATTCATAAAAACAGATGACAGGATTCCCTGAAACTTTCAAACAAGTTTCTTAGAAGTACGACGGTCAGCCTGCTAGCTGTCTCCTACGGTTAATGAAAGAAAACCATGCAAGCATAGCATCAAATAAATAATGGATTAGTTGACATTTGTATATCGAGTCCATTTAATTACCGAAATGACCAGTGTAAACTAACATCTAAGTTGTTAGCTTGCCAGCTTGTTGACTTTTGAGAAAGAAGGGATGTGCAAAAACTCATAATGCATATCAGGTTGGAGTTGTATTTATTAAATAAGGCAGCATACACACGCTTGGCCAATCAGAACACTGAGGGACTGTGGTTATAATAAGTTGAATGTCAACTCATTTGAGAGCTTCAAAGGAAAGCAGCAACATGTGAGCTTGCAGTAACAGCTGCACTTCTCACTTTATTTAGTAGTTATCTCATCAATTTGAGGGCTAGCTGAGCTGCTTGCTTTCAAAGCAATGAGCATTTGTCGCTGCATATCAAAATTAGTATGCAGTCTATTGCAGGGCTCTGTAAATTAAACCACACAACTTTTACGTTGCAAGACAATCTACATGTTATTTTTTAGGTAGCTGGCTGTTGCTTATCTATTAACATAAAATGTTTGCCAGAAATGTACTCCGCCTTCCAAAGAAAAGACCCCACTGATGATGTTTAGTTAGTGGTTAAACAAAAGCACTGATCCGGTTAGGTGCATCACTGGTCTCTGAAAAGCTGGTCACATTTCTCACTATAGCCAGGCTATGCCCCACATAGTACTTACAGGTTTTTGCTTATGCATGTATGTATGAAGATGTTTTAAAGACTGACACAAACTTGTCCTTGATCTTCTCCCTTGCTTATATTGAACCCCCATATTGACAGGATACAGAGAGGATCACCTTTTGCTGAGGTGGGACTGCTCACAGGGGCAGTAGTAATTAAGTTTAGTGCTGTGATATCCAAATGAAGGTGAGCACTGCGGCCACCGCAAACTGCTGAATCTCACATTCCATGTCATCATCCCAGGCTCAATGCTGTTGTTGGCCACCATGGGTTAAACCACAAAATTATTATATGTAATATACATGTGTGTGTGTGTGTGTGTGTGTGCAAGCAAGGCCATGTCAAAGGTGACAGAGGATTTATTAAGTAATATATAGCCTTGTTGCTTTTTCACAAGCCACTGCCGTCTCACACTGTAAAGGAGAGAACGTAATTCTGCCTGTTAGGCTAAATATTAATCTCCTAATTTTTAATTTTTAATCCAGACAGAGGGAAAAATGAATGCCCCTATCCAGCAAGGCATGGTAAATAATTAAAATCGAAAATTGATTGTTTGCGGCGGGTCTTAGATTTATGTGTGTGGGACTCCATGGCATCCCCGGGGGAGCCACTCCCACATCTGGCCAGACGAGAGTTCTGGTGCGCTAAGCATTTTTTCACACTGTAGCCTACCTACTATGCTAAGAAGAAAGAAATGGACAGAGGAAAAAAGAGAAAAAGATTAACCTAGGCAACTACTATGCCATTTTATTAAGGAAAAATAATTGAATCCTCAGCAGATCTCCTAATTCTGCACTTCATTCTTCAATTCAATGTTTCTGTCCATAAATGTAATAAGGTTACTTTTCTATCAGTTTAGCTTTGGAATTTCCCTAAAAGAAGTTATGGCAGATTAAAAAAGTATGGATCGATAGGAGCTGTGCCGCCCCTACCCCTGTTCTTCAGCAGACTTATTACTTTACCTTTGCTTAAATACACACTTTCATTGTTCTACACACCTAAGTCTCACAGCAGAGTTGGCATCTGATTTTTGTCTTTCTAAATGGTCCTATTTAAGGGTCTGTATCACAAAGAACAAAATATTATTAAAGGAGAGATAAAAATGTTTCTAATTTGGGGTTTAACATGTGTAATCTGACTGTAAGGATTACTATTTATGTTATATTTTTATGTTTTGTTATATATTTTTATTGAATGTATTTTTATGAATGTTGTTTTACTTTAATTGCGTTAATTCAGTTGAATGTACTACGTGTTGTGCACAGACACTTTTAAGTGTTGCAATTTTCTCTGAGAAAAGTTTGTACTGTGTTTAACACAAGTGCCATGCGGGCTTCAGGTATATATGCCAAAAAATGTCAAGCTCTAGTCATTTAAATCTTGTGACTTCCTACAAATAGCACTGTTCTGGATTTACCTACTTAATGGATTAAAGTTTTTAAACGGTGATACTGCATTTCCTGTTATGGAATTTAATGATAACTCATGTGACTCATTGGGATGAGTTGGAACCATACCCTTGACATGATGGCGCTTGATCACTGCAGCATAGGTTGCTGTTGCAGTGCTTATGTCCAGCCTCTCTTTGTGTCTGCAATTGACCACTGGTACTCAAACCTGCAGGTAACAGCAAACTGCTGTTACTTGAGCACCTATATCATATATTTCATATATTATACCTAAAGTCCGCAGCAATATCCAGATTGCATTACCACCTCATGCAATATAAATGTTTCGAATCCAGACTAAAAACTAATTGTTGATTCTGGATTTTTATAGATTATTATTGATTATTGACCCTTGTGTCACTCTGAATAAACTTATCTCTATGATTCATGATAAATTGTGTTAGTCAAAATGCTTATTTGGATCCTTTTGGAGAAGGACTCATATTACTGGAGAATAATTACCCAAACGATTTTCAATGCTTTACATCAACTACTTGAAGACAAAGAAGACCAAGGAGCATTAACTGCCTTTGACTTTGATCCACAGTCAACCAGAAAGCCAAACAATCTGTAACATCCCAAAATGTTTTATGGAATATTGCGTCGTTCTGGGATAGCATATCATGAGATCCTGAGATGCACAACCTTGTGGAATCCATGCCAGCATGAAAGCACACTGTAATTTACAGTAAATGCGTAACATAACAATTGTAATAATTTCTGAAATGTATGAAAAGATCAAGTTTCTCGGCAGCACAGGGGAACAAGTGGTACCCTCACATCTCCAGAGATGCCCTATTTGATTCATATCCCTTGTCTCTTGTATGGAGTTTGCATGTTCTCCCCCATGCCTTTATGAGTACTTCTCCAAGTACTCTAGTTTTCTCTCACATTTTAAAGACAGTTAGTCTCTTTAAAGTGTCACACTGACTACCCAGCCACTGTATTTAATGGTGGTCTCAAGCATGAACAAAATGGGATGGATGCGTCAGAAAAGGCATGTGGCATAAACCATGAGCCAGGTCTTGTATATGTATATCAATTACAATCAATCAATCAATCATTACAAACAATAATCAATAAAGGAAACAACTTTTTACTCAAATTGTTTTGCTGATTATATGATTTTTTTTTAAATAACACATTGTAATAAATTCAATTAAATGCTAAATAGAAGCACTTTCACTAGTGCTCTCAGACATTTGGTATACATTGTATAGAATTTTCATAATGTATATAATACGTTTTAAGAAGTTGGTCTCAAAATGAAAAGCATTATATGAACAAGGTTTATTTTTATGACAAAATAAACATCTAAGAGGAAAGGACAATGGCGTGTCATGCATGTCCGTGGTATATATTATATACAGTATTAGTTCTCTTTCAGCCTCGGTGCAAGGCATCTTTTCAAATTACTGTGCCGATACACCTCTCAATCCTTCTGCCTGCCTTCTCCTTACATCTGCATTATTTCTTCTCCCTGAGCCGGATGCGCAAATTGCCGTTATTATAAACTGTGGAGGAAGCAATATGTTTGAAGCTTACCAGTCCAGGTGTCATAAACACAGAGAGAGAGACACACAGAGAGTGAGAAGCAAATACAGTGTGAGGAATGGCTTTGGCTTAGAGCAGTCTTAGATCAGCTGGATGTGTTCGTGTATTTCTGTTTTTGGGGGGTGGAAGTGCCTTGTAGATTCAGTTACATGAAGCTATTTGCAGAGTGATTAAAGAAATAAACAGAGGCAGCCTCTGAAGGAAAAACAAATATGTGTTTGTCAGATGTGTGTGGATGAGGATTGTGCCAAAATATGGAGAGAGAAAGCAGACACCTCTTCAACACACCTGCCCAAAGTATGCACGCACACTCACACACGCATGCACACACACACATGCACACACACACACACACACACACATACACACACACACACACACCAC